>QGSO01000898.1:48811-214378 GCA_011037825.1 Carya cathayensis | reverse complement strand
CTTAGTTTATAAAATAATAATCTATCTTAATTCCTCTTAGTGTTTATTTAAGTGTTTTATGCACTTTGATTAATTAATGATACTTTATCATTTTAATAATGATGAAGAAAATATTATTTTATAAACCTTAGTTTATAAAATAATATTCTATCTTAATTCTTCTCAGTGTAGTAATTAAGTGTTTTATTAATTTAAATGATTTTATCCTCTTCGATTAATTAACGGTACTTTATCATTTATATATAATGATGAAGAAATATTATTTTATAAATTTTAGTTTATAAAATAATATTCTACCTTAATTCTTCGTAGTGTTTTATTTAAAGTGTTTTATTTAAAATAAAACATTTACGCGTTTTTAATCAGTGTTTTAACTCACCGTTGGATTAATTGAGGATCCCGAAGCATAGGATTGAAGCGTTATACCCAGGCCCTACCTTTTTTCCCTTCACTTTTTCTTTTTTCTTTTTTTTCTTTTTCTCTTTTCTCTCCTTCTTCCTCACTCACGTCCAAACCGTACTCACATTTTCTCTCCACCATAACCGATCGGATGGAGCTCCCAGCCGGCGCCACCTCCGGCCGCCGGACCCCACCTCCCTCACCGGCCTCACCCCCTCCCTCCGGCGAGTACATCCCAGCCGGTGGTGTACTAAACCGGCCTCTCCTTCTCTCTCTTTCTCTCTTCAAAAATATGGGTCTCTAAGGGTTTTTCACATTTTTGGACCACCATACACGGCCAAATCAACCACCAAGCACCACCATTGGACTCACCTATCAAGGGCTTCCTCCCCATGTCTTTCTTTTTCCCTAACTCTCACTTTTTCTCATATGGGTTTCTCAAAAATACATGTTCGGTTTCACCACCGTGCGCCGCCGTACACGGCCACCCATGGTGTTTCACCACCCCCAACTTGTTCCTCTCATCACCATGAACCTCCCCAAGAAATTTCATGACCAACGGAGCTTCGTAGAGCTCTCACTCTCAAAAATAACAAATGCATGAAAATGTTCTTTAAGAAATGAAAGCAGCAAAGTGTGGGGAATTGTTTTAAAGAAGCAAGCACGTTTTAAAAGAGAAAACCCCCACCTTGGAACGTTTTTAAAAGAAAAGAACGAAGTATGTATGCTATGTATGATAAGTATGTACGGAATGATAAATGCATGATTGAAAACCTATGTTGTGATATTTTGACTGTATGAAGTAATGTTTACGAGTCATCGACTCATTTTAGTTTTTATGTATGCCCTTCCAGGCACAAGATGAGCTTGACAGGTCAGGACGGACATAGCCAAAGTGGGCAGAGCACGAAGGCCTAGGCAAGATGTTTTTAATATGAAAACTTAAATTATGAAAGTTAATGTTTTCCGCTAATTCTTTTAATAAAGAAAAATGAATTTTATGTATAGCATGGAAGTCTTTTGTATCCTGGTATGAATGGAAAAGAGTGAGAAAAGAAATAGTAATTCCCGTCGATTTAAAAAATATATATATATCGACATTAAAGGACCCACCATAAGGACGGGATATTACACTTATTGAAACACATTTCAAGTCCAAAATAAAAAGTTTATACTTGACAATGGTAGGAATTTTTAAGTATTAAAAAATACATTTCTATCCATGGTATAAGTCATTACACCAACGCTCCTTACACGCCCCAACAAAATAGTGTTTCAGAGCATCGTCATCGTTATCGTCATCTTGTAGAAACGGGTCTAAATCTTCTTCATGATGGCTCCCTATCAATCTCATATTGCCTCATGCTCTTCAAACAACCACATATCTAATAAATTGTCAACCCACTTCTCTTCTACAAAACAAATCCCCTTTTGAGGTCCTTTTTCCTCATAAGCCCAATTATCTTAAACTAAGAAAATTTGAGTGTCTTTGTTATTCACTCACAAGGCCTTACAACACTTAGAAACTTTAGCCCAAGTCAATTCCGTGCATTTTCCTTGGCTACTCTCAAAATCAAAATGTATATAAATGCATGGATCCCATAACAAACCAAATGTACATATCACGCCTTTTAACATTTGATAAAATGCAAAGCCCAAACTCCTTGCACGGCCCACTCACTCACGAAAGCCCATCTTCAGAAATGCCTAGCTTTCCCTTTGTTATCTTGGCAGGACCCGTGCCATTTCATTCTCAAAGCTGCGCAAATTGCTCCAGTGCCCATGGGTGATCCATCTTCTTCATCAATGCCACCAGTGCTCTCAAAAACTGTTGTCGTCGTTGCCGCATCACCTCTAGGTAGGGGTGGCAAATTGTGTCAATGGATCATGTTCGTGTCATGTCAAGACATGCACATTATACTTAATGAGTCAACACGAATATGACCCGTTAAGGATTTCGTGTCAAAATATCAAAACCTTACACAACTTATTAAGGTAATGGGTTGACACAACATGACCCATTATGACCCGTTAGTGAATAAAAAATAAATCAACAAAACACGATATGACCCATTTCAACCCGTTTACGTTAATGGGTTGAACAAACCCTTTAGTGATCCGTTTGACCTAATTGATTTTATATAAATATTAAAATATAAATAATATCTATTAAAAAAATCAATTACAAGTCTAAAATTACAATCCAAATAATAAAAATACCAATATTAAAATTCAACGGTACCAAATATGATAAATACACAAATATGATCCACACACATTGTAATAATATTAAAGTTACATCCCAAATATAATAAACAAAACACACATTTTAAACATATTAATGTTACAATCTCAAATATGGTAAAAACATAGATCTAAACAAATTTAGAACTTGAAGAAGGAAGTGAGTCACAAGTGTTACGGGTTTGTTGAGTTTTAGTTCTAAGGGTACAAAGGGAAATCTTATTTTCTTAACCGGTCATAATGGGTTGACCCGTTAGTGACCCATTAAGCAATCGTGTCTTAACGAGTCAACCCATTTTGACCTGAATCCATTAAGACTAAATCCTAACCCGCTTTTATTACGTTGTGTTCGTGTTGGATTAACGGATCGTGTTACATATTGCCACCTCTACCTCCAAGTAACATTTCCCCTATTTCTTCTTAAAATTTTACACACTCACCTATTGCCCTAGGTTCTCCCAATTTAAATTCAAATTTTCAATCCACAAATTTGGACTTCAATGTCATACCCACACATACATCATCATCAATTCCTCATGCATCATCTGAAATATCTACACCTATGAGTCTTGTTCAACTAGAAATCCCACCTTCAAGAACCCATCAAATAACTACACGGTCAATGAACAATATCTTCCAACCAAAACAAGTGCACACAATCACCAAACATACCCTCCCATCATTCCATGAGCCAATGTCTGTAAGTCAAACCGTATCTCACCCTCAATGGCATGATGCTATGTCCAATGAGCTCACTAGTCTTATGCGACATGGAACCTGGGCTTTGGTTGCTCCACTCGAAAAATGTGATCCAATGGAATGTAAATGCATGTTTAGAGTCAAAAGGAAAGTTAATGCTTCAGTAGATATATTTAAAGCATGGCTTATTGCAAAGGGGTATAATCAACATCCTGGACTTGATTATAAGGAAACTTTTAGCCCCGTTGTTCAACCGGTAACTATTCGATCAGTGTTAACCACAGCTGTTATGCATGGATGGGAATTGAGACAAATGGATGTTAACAATGCATTTTTGCATGAGAAATTGACTAAAACAGTATATATGATGCAAGCTCCTGGCTCCAACGACATGCTCAAACCCAATCATGTGTGCAAGTTAAGAAAAGCTATATATGGGCTTAAACAAGCCCCTTAGGCATGGTACTCGACCTTGAAGAATGCTCTAATAGAGCTCAGTTTTCACAATTCACAGGCTGATTCTTCATTGTTTATATATCGACATGCTTCCATCACATGCTACTTTCTTGTTTATGTTGATGTCCTTGTTATTATGGGAAGTGATAAATCTTTTGTGGCATCTGTTATTTAGAAACTTGGTGATCAGTTTTCCTTGGGATATGGGTTTTCTTCACTTCTTTTTAGGAGTAGAAGTTATTCCAACTTGTGCAAGTTTATTCTTATCCCAACATAAGTATGTTCATGATATTTTAAAATCCACAAATATGGATGGTGCAAAAGATGTTTCAGCACCTCTTTCAACTAGCACCTCTCTCAAACTGGTGGATGGAACTACTGCAATTGATAGTACTGAGTTCAGACGTGTGATTGGCAGCCTACAATATCTATCCTTGACTCGTCTAGACATCTCTTTTACGGCTAATAAGCTGTCATAATTCATGCACAAGCCAACAATCAAACATTGGACAGCAACCAAGCAATTTCTTCACTATCTACAACAAATAATCTTCCATGGGATTCAACTCAAAAAATCTGCTCTTCCATATTTGACAACATATACTGATGCCGATTGGGTTGGGAACATTGATGATCGCACTTCAGCATCTGCTTATATCACATTTTTGGGTTCAAATCCAATCTTATGGAGCTCTAAAAAACAACGAGCGGTTGCACGTTCCTCCATAGAAGCTGAATACCATGCTCTTGCAAATGCAGCATCTGAAACAATGTGGCTTTTAGCTCTCTTTAACGAACTTGGCTTTCCACTCAAGGGACCACCTTCACTTCTATGTGACAATCTTAGTGCGACCCATGTAAGCTTTTTAATCCCATTCAACATTCAAGGATGAAACATATTCAAATTGACCTTTACTTTGTGTGTGATTTAGTTCAGAAAGGGACAATCAATGTTCGTCATGTACACACTCAAGATCAACTTACAGATTTAATGACAAAGCCACTGTCAAGGCTGCATACAGAGTTTTTGAGAAACAAGATTGATCTTGCTGATGGCAGCACAATCTTGTGAGGGCGTATTAGGGAAAATAACACAAATCACAGTCAACTCACAAAGGAATATCCTCAGCCGAAATCCATGTGAATATTCTGTAACTAGTATAGAGAAAATCATGCCTATACGTTTCTATACTTAATATTGTGTAACTGCTGTATATTCTAAGTCATGAAGGTTGTATATTTCCTAAGATAGTATTTCAGACTCGTATAAAATCTCTGAAAGGAATCAATACAAAGTGTGTAAAAAGTTTCCGTTGAAATCATCCTTGCAGTGCTCTAATCTTTATACGTTGTAAGTATAAATAATTGGAAAAAAATCAATCTCATAAATAATATTATTAATCTTTAATGAAGTTACATCCGTAACTTTAGTTGAAAATTTAGCTAGACATGTTCATAAAAATAAATTCCAAAAACTAAACATAAATAAATATTAATGTAGTAATTAAAAGAAATTATAGAAAAATAAAAATTACAGCACGCACAAAACATAAACATAGTTATAAAATTGGAGGTAGAATCCAATTTTTATTCTCTCCGTACGAGCCTTGCGGCGCTGAGTTCTCTCTTTTTTTGTGTTCCGCGTCCGGAGTGATAGGGCCAGCTCCGTATATGTTCTCAAGTATATAAAGACCTAGAAGCCAAACTTCCTTGCTTTTTCTTTTTATTGATCTTTCCGTTTCGTACGTGTACGCATCATAAATTTGTTTTTTTCCTTTTCTTAGCCTTCATGTACCAGCCATCCAGCCATGTTTGTTGTTTCCTTCACTCTAGCCTTTCTTCCAGCTTTTCCTTTCACTTTTTTTTCTTCATCTTACATCAAAGATGATTATTTTTTATTCTTATAAAAAATATATATATTTTAAAACCAACAAAAATATAAGAATTAACACTACATAATTGTGATAATCACTACAAGAAATATAGGCTTTTCTCATGAGATTTTTTTTCCAAGGTCTAAATTCGTGGCAAATACTGAACTTATAATATGAAAACTGTTCGTGGGAAAAAAATGTCCTTTTCCACTAAATTACGTATGACTAGTAAGAATTCATGGTAAAATCGATTTTTTGCGGCTACATGAAGTCACCGGAAATAAATCAACAAGATTATGCACCGCATCTATGACTTTTTTGTTTTTGCGGCGAAAAATTATGACATATTGCGGCAAATATAAATCCCCACAAATAGTTTTAAATATTAAAATCCACATTTCCCCCTTATTTCTTTCTTCCACAGCCCAATACCCACTTTCCTCTTTTTTGGTTCTTCGTCGGTTTCTCTCTTCACAGCACAAAGCAACTAGCCGCGCCACTCTCGCCGGTAAGCTTCTCTCCCTCTAATGGCCTAGCTCCGATGGCTTCCCTCCGATGGTTGATTGAGCCGAAATATTGCATATTTTAACTATTTAAAACCAATGTATTTTAAATTCCTCGTGATAATTGGTTTTAGATGGAAAAATAGTTAATAAGCATAAATACAAGTTGTGATTTTTAATTGATTAATATCATGTTTATGCTTATTTTTATAACTATGTTTTAATTGGACAATATTTTCTCACATATATAATATATTTTTAATAATCTATTTTCTTTTTAATTTATTTCGAATGTTATTTCTTTATTTGCAGCATAAATAAAATTCACGAGATTCGGCTCTGACCAAAAGCGCATGCTTTACGAGTTTTCCAAAATAGAGTTGTTGAAAAAGATAAAATGTTGAGGTGAACTAAAAGAATTGTCAGCAAAGCAGACCAAAAAATGAAAGAAAACAGAAAGAAAGCCGAAATGAAGGAAGATAGAGAGCTGCATGTGATGTAATCAACAAGTCACACCACCGAAAAAATAAAAAACAGAAAATGAAAGCGTGAAAAGAAAGACAATACATGTATACTTGGGTCAATGTTTTCGGTGATGAGAAACTTTCGGTTGAAGAGCTGGACATATGCTAGCTTGCATGGGTCAACATTTACAGAAAGGGAACGGTCGGGGGTTTTAGAGAGTTTTACGTAGGGAGGTTTGCTTTGACTTAAAGGAGTCTGGTTTTACGTTTCAACAACCAAAAAAAAAAAAAGAAGCCGAAAAATAAGAAAAGGAAAGAGAGACGTGGGAGAGTTCTTCTACGGCTTGCAAAAGAGAACATGCTTCGGCTTGTGAGAGGAGAGTGATTTCCGGGAGAGTGGGAGACAAGAGAGCTTTCGGTGATGTCTTTTTCTCCTGGCTTGTGGAATAAAAGGAAGAGAACTCATTTCTTTGGCGGCTGGACGGCTGGACAAGAACATAATGGAACGCAGCTCACAGAAGAAGAAGCACATGCAACAAGTCACGGATGGAAAAGAAAAAAAAAACACTCACACATGCATCAAACATGGAACTCGGCAACTCACATCACACATGCAGAAAAGTTCACAAGCACATGCAGAAGACAACTTGAAGCTCACGGATGGAAAGCAACACATGCACATGGTCTACGGGGAAGCATCTTCTTTTTGGTTATAAAAAGACAGAGCTGGACGGAGAGAGGGATCACTTTTTCTTTTCTTTACATAGCAGACGGGAAGTTTTTCTGTATTTTTTCTTTACGTTCAGCATCTGTTTTTCTTTGAGTTGGTTTTTATCTCCTCTTCTTTCGTTTAGCACTTCTTTTATTTTATCTACTTTCCGTTTTCATTTTCATCTTGTTCTTGGGAAGTTTAGCTCTAGTTTTTTTTTTTCGTTTGGATGGAAACCTCTGTTTTTGCTTCATTGTCTTTAGAAAAACAGAGGAATCGGCAGTTTTTAGTTTTTTTTTTGGGTTCTTAATGCAAACCAGCTGTTCGGCTGGTGTTGTTATTTTACTCTGTTTTTTTTTACGCTGGAACAGGACTTGGACGTTGCAGCAGATTTTTTTTTCTAGTTTCTTTTCCTGTTTCTCTCTTGCAGCTTTAGTTTCTTTGTTTTTTTTTTCGTTTTGGGCAGGAGAGTTCCAGACCTTGTTGAAGACGGCGAGTTATTTTTTTTCATGTTGTTGTTCTTATTTGGTTTATGTTTCATTTTTACGTTGGAGATAATTTTTCTTCATTCTTACTGTTCTTCTTCTCTGTTTACATTTCCTTGTTCCGTTCAGCATTTTAATTGCTTTTCAGTTCAGCGTTTCTTTTCTTTCGGATACTTTTCTCTTTTATTTTCTTTGGAGTAGAGCATCTTTATTTATTTGTTATCTTCTCTTTCACTTTTATGTTCTTGTGCTATTTTCGTGTATTTTATTTTTGTTATAGACAATGTTTATTTAATTTTCATAACTTTGCGTTGAATCTTGATTTTGGGGCTTTTTAATTTTCAGTGCATATTTGTCAATTACTTTCTACTCTAGTTTAGTTCTTAATTTAGTTTTATTAATTTCTTTAAACTGATGTTTCATGTCATGGGTGAGAGACAGTTCAAATAGGTTGCTTAGAGTTACATCGAGTGTTGAGAATAGTATACACAGCTTGGAGATAGATAGCTCGCCTGTCTTTTCTTTGAGTGAGTTAGGTGATGAAATTGAAATTGAATCAGAAAACATGGCTGCACCTGCACCACGCACTCTTAAGGACTATTTGCAACCCACTCGTACCATTACACCTTCATACATTGTTTTACCAGAAAATGTACCTAATTTCTCTATTAAGCATGGCATGATGTCAGTGATACCTCAGTTCTACGGGATGGATTCTGAGAGTCGTTACCAGCACTTAACAGATTTTGAGTTGGCTTGTGCTACTTTTATCACTAGGGCTGTTACTGATGAGTTCATTAGACTTCGTTTATTTCCTTTCTCTTTAAAGGATAAGCGAAGATTTGGTTTAACTCTTTAAGACGCAATTCTATTTCTAGTTGGTCTAATATGCAGCGTGAATTTTTACAAAAAAAATTTCCCTTTCAGAGAACTCAATTTTTGCAAGAGCAAATCAGCCAATTCAATCAGAGACCTGATGAGAACTTTCAGGCCAGTTGGGAAAAATTTAAAGATTTGATGAACATCTGTCCACATCATGGTTTTGAATCTTGGAGGTTGGTGAGCTATTTTTACACTGGCCTCACTCCGGAATGCAAACAGTTTGTTCAGACAATGTGCAATGGGGAGTTCTTTAGCAAGGAACCTGATGAAGTACTATCATTTTTTGACTACCTTGCTGAGAGTGCGCAACAGTGGAACACTCGTACTGATCGAGTTCCATTAACAGCACAGCCACTTAGGGCTATTTCTGGAGGGGGTAGATACAAGCTTAAAGGGGACACTAATGTTCAAGCCCGAATAACTGCATTGACTAGAAGACTGGAGGTCATGGAAATGGAAAAAGTGAAGGCTGTAAAAGTAGCAGAGGCATGTTCTATATGTGCTGATTCAAACCATAAGACCCAAGACTGCCCGATTATGCCAGTATTTCAAGAAAGTGGGTCTGAGCAAATGCAATAAGCTAACTGGGTGAATAGAGCACAGAATTAGCCTTTCTCCAACACATATAATCCGGGGTGGAGGAATCACCCAAATTTCTCATGAAGAAATGATCAACCTGGTCGGTCCCCACCACCTCAACAGCAACCATTTCATCAGAGTGCTCCTCAGCATCAGTATCCATCATATCAGAATCCTCAGAGCTATCCTCCTGTAGCTCCTCCTGGATTTCAGCCTCATATGGCTGCACAGAGTTTTCAACATTCATCATCTGCAAAGAAAACTCTAGATGACAGTATGGCACAGATGGCCAATACACTTAAGCAATTCATGCAAGTTCAGGCCACCACAAATAATCAAAATACTCAGGCCATAAATGAGTTGTGTGGCACTATGAATAAGATGAGCACGACCTTGAGCACCCTAGAGAAAGGGAAATTTCCAGTGCAGCTTCAGCCTAATCCTCAAGTATACAGGCAGCAACAACAGCAAGTGCATAATGTCTCAGGGGACGTTATTGAGATGGCGAAGGCAGTTCTTACTTTGAGAAGTGGGAAGGAAGTTTCCCGACCAGAGATGCCTATAGACACACAGGTAGTCGCTCCTACACCTGAAAATGTAATGGATCCTGATGAAGTTGAGAAAGAACCAGAGATAGTGAGACCAGAGCTGAAGAAGCCTGTGAGTGTAGATGCTGAAACTAGTAAGGGATACCAACCTGTGGTTCCCTATCCTCAGAGATTGGCAGCTGGCCAAAAGAACAAGTATCACACGGAGATTCAAGAGATTTTCAAGCAAGTGAAGATCAATATCCCACTCTTGGATGCCATTCAACAAGTGCCTTCGTATGCAAAATTTTTGAAGGACTTGTGCACAGTGAAGAGGAAGCTGAATGTAAAGAAGAAAGCCTTCCTAACGGAGCAAGTTAGTGCATTGATATTGAGCGAGACTCCTCAGAAGTTTGGAGATCCCGGCTCTCCCAACATTTCCATTATGATCGGCGAATCACGCATTGGGAGAGCTTTACTTGATTTGGGGAGTAGTGTGAACTTGCTACCGTTCTCAGTATATGAACAGTTGGGATTGGGTGAGCTGAAAAAGACCTCCATCATGCTACAGTTGGCTGATAGATCAATTAAGGTACCGAGGGGTATTGTAGAGGACGTGTTGATCCAGGTGGACAAATTCTACTACGCAGTGGATTTTGTGGTTCTTGATATGCAGCAACCAGTCTCCACTATTTACCAAGCTCCTGTCATCCTAGGAAGACCATTCCTAGCTACATCAAATGCTTTGATCAATTGCAGAAGTGGTGTTTTAAAGCTTACCTTTGGGAACATGGCACTTGAGTTGAACGTTTTCAACGCTTGCAAGATGCCAGCACATTTTGATGACACAAGTGATTTGAATGCTGTGGAGAGTTTGACACAACAGAGTTTATTTGCTCAACTTCTCCCTTCTCTGATGATGATTATATTTTTCAGACACCTGAATTTTTACTTGATGAGAAAATTGATCATATCAATGAAGATGACTTTGAATTTCTTGATTGTTTTGCAGATTCTTCTTTACCACTTGAAGTACAATTTGCTGGAGCAAGATGGAAACCCCAGTTCGAAGCTCTACCACCACCAGACATGCTTAGATCTTCAGAGGAAGAAGTTCCCCGATTGGAACTAAAACCGCTTCCTCAAGATTTAAAGTATGCGTTTCTTGGACCTGAAGAAGGCACTTTTCCAGTGGTGATTTCCTCAAAACTAAATCAGAAGGAGGAAGCCAAGTTGATTGAAATATTAAGAAAGCATCGAGGCGCAATTGGTTGGACAATAGCCGACATCAAAGGCATTGATGTTGCTGTATGTACCCACAGAATTCATCTTGAAGACGATGCTAAACCAATTCGTGATGCTCAACATAGGCTCAATCCTACCATGAAGGAAGTCGTGAAAGAGGAAGTGCTTAAGCTACTCGCAGTGGGTATCATTTACCCCATCTCAGACAGTAAGTGGGTAAGTCCAACTCAAGTGGTACCAAAAAAATCTGGTTTGACTATCATACAAAATGAGAAAAATGAGTTGATTCCAACTCGAATGGTTACTGGTTGGAGAATGTGCATTGATTATAGAAAACTTAATTCAGCCAGTAGGAAGGATCATTTTCCTTTACCATTTTTGGATCAAATTTTGGAAAGAGTGGCTGGTAATGCATATTATTGTTTCTTAGATGGCTATTCTGGTTATTACCAAATTGCTATAGCGCCTGAGGATCAGGAGAAAACCACTTTCACCTGTCCTTTTGGCACTTTTGCTTTTACTAGAATGCCTTTTGGTTTGTGTAATGCTCCAGCTACTTTTCAGAGATGCATGATGAGTATTTTTTCTGACATGATTGATGATATTTGTGAAATATTCATGGATGATTTCTCTGTTTTTGGAAAAACTTTTGAAAGTTGTTTGCATAATTTGGCACGTATTCTCCAAAGATGTGAGGAAAAAAATCTTTTACTTAATTGGGAGAAGTGTCAATTCATGGTTACTCAGGGCATTGTTTTGGGACACATTGTTTCCTCTGAAGGTATAAAGGTCGACAAGGCAAAGATTGAATTAATATCTAAACTTCCTATTCCTAGGACGGTTAGGGATATTCGTTCTTTCCTTGGTCATGCTGGTTTTTATAGGCGGTTTATTCAAGGGTTTAGTTCTATTGCAAAACCTTTGTGCACTCTTTTACAAAATGACATTGAATTTGTTTGGACTGATGAGTGCCAAAAAGCTTTTGATACCCTTAAAAATTCGCTTACCACTGCTCCTATTGTGCGACCCCCGCAGTGGGACATTCCCTTTGAAATCATGACAGATGCAAGTGATTATGCCTTAGGAGCTGTTTTGGGTCAGCGTGTGGATAATAGACCATGTGTGATTTACTATGCTAGTAGAACCTTGAATGATGCCCAGAAAAATTATACCACTACTGAAAAAGAACTGCTTGCAGTGGTTTTTGCACTTGATAAATTCCGGGCTTATATTCTTGGTTCTCCTGTTACTATTTTCACTGACCACTCTGCTCTTAAGTATTTGTTGGCTAAGAAAGATGCAAAACCACGCTTGATTCGCTGGATTCTATTACTTCAAGAGTTCAACATCAACATTAAGGACAAGAAAGGAGTTGAAAACGTGGTAGCTGACCACCTCTCTAGATTGTCATCATCTCCTTCTTCAAATGTCAGCCTCCCTCTTGATGATAGTTTCCCGGATGAGCAGCTGTTTGTGGTAAATAGAGCTCCCTGGTATGCTGACATAGTCAATTATCTGGTGACTGAGCAAATGCCTTCTGAATGGTCAACCCAAGATAAGCGTCGGTTTCTATCTGAGGTAAAACATTTCTACTTTGATGACCCTTATCTTTTCAAATATTGTTCGGACCAATTGATTCGAAGATGCATTCCTGATGATGAGTTTTCTTCAGTATTGAGATTTTGTCATATGGGTGCATGTGGTGGTCATTTTTCAGCAAAGAAAACAGTGGCAAAAATTTTGCAAAGCGGTTTTTATTGGCCTTCCATGTTTAAGGATGCTTACAATTTTTGCAAAGCATGTGAGTCTTGTCAAAAGTTGGGAGCCATTAGCAAAAGAAACATGATGCCCCTTTCCCCCATTCTTACTTTAGAAATCTTTGATTGTTGGGGAATAGACTTCATGGGACCTTTTCCGGTTTCCTTTGGAAACACATATATTTTATTGGCTGTGGACTATGTTTCAAAGTGGGTTGAGGCCATCGCTTGCAAAACCAATGACCATCATGTTGTACTAAAATTTTTACAATCTTTGTTTGCTCGATTTGGCATGCCCAAAGTTATCATTAGTGATGGGGGTTCTCATTTTTGCAATAAACCATTTTCTACACTTGTAAAAAAATATGGTATTACACATCGAGTTTCCACCCCCTATCACCCCCAAACAAATGGGCAAGCTGAATTGGCAAATAGAGAAATAAAACTCATTCTGGAGAAAACGGTAAATCCTAATAGGAAAGATTGGTCGATTAAGCTTCTTGATACTTTGTGGGCCTACAGGACAGCTTTTAAAACAAATCTAGGGATGTCTCCCTATTGATTAGTTTATGGTAAAGCTTGTCATTTACCTGTTGATATTCAGCATCGAGCTCTTTGGGCCATAAAACATGTTAACATGTCACTTGATGAAGCTTCAGGGTTGAGAAAATTGCAGATCAATGAATTGGATGAAGCTCGTCGGAATGCTTATGACAACGCGCAACTGGCAAAGGAACGCATGAAAATTCTGCATGATCAGAAAATTCATCCAAAGCATTTCACACTTGGCCAGGAAGTTCTTCTTTACAACTCTCGCTTGCATATTTTTCCTGGAAAGTTGAAATCCCGATGGAGTGGGCCGTACATTGTAAAGACTGTTCATCATCATGGCGCGGTAGACATTGTCAATCTGAAGAATGGTAATAGCTTCACTGTCAACGGACAACGTCTAAAGTCATTTCTGAAGGATTTTGATCCACATGAAGAGATCTTGCTTGTGCAAGATCCCAGGGAAGTGTTTTGATTTGCTTCTCCTTCTTTACAGTTTTCTTTACTTGCATTTTCTTTTATTTGTTCTTTTGCATTTGATTTTATAACTCTTGTTGATTGTTTGTTTTGCTTGCTTAGTTCTGTGCACTTTGTTTCTTTCGTTCGATTCATTGAGGACTATGTCTCTCACTAGTTGGGGGGTGGCATTGTGCACAGTCTTTTAAAAAAAATAATAATTTAAAAAAAAAAAAAAATAAACTTGATGCCCATTGATACATTTATGATTGAGCATCTTGGTGGAATAGTTGAGCGGTATCATTTGTGAAGATTTATTTTCAAGCTTAAACATAGAGCATGATTTTTGATGCATCATATTTTGTTGATATGTGGCTTGAAACACCGGGATGTTATAGTTATTGAGATGAAACTTGATAAGATTTCTGTAGAACGAAAGGCAAAGTTTGAAGGACATTTTGCACATGCTTACGCTTGTAGTGTTCCTTATTTACCATTCATTGATTTAACACTGGAGAAGTAAACTGCAGGACTACCGAGCCATGCCAAAAAGAAAAGAAAAGAAAAGAAAGGAAAAAAAAAAAAAAACGAAGAAGAAATAAAGGCGGCTTAGTGAACTTTCCTAAGTAAAAAGGGCTAGAAACAGTTACCCAAGACTTTGGGGGTTGAGTGTCCAACCTTTAAAAACAGAGCTGGCGTGAAAACTGCTAGTCCCTTGGGCTCTGAGGTAGTTAGAATCAACAATGATTAATCTTAAGGTTGAAAAATCCTATGACAAATCATGGCTAGTAATGAGGAACACACAACCAGTTTAGCTTCACACACACATTTGAGTCCTGAGATATTTGCCTTAATTCTATGTGAAAGATTGTTGAAGATAGTCTTGGTGGGTATAACCCTTGGGGGTTGAGTAGTAACGTGTCACTTTTGTGAGAATTCAGAATTGAGTTTGATTGTTTTTGTTTGAATTACGATCTTTATGCAATATTCATCTCAATTAATTTTCACTATTTTGCTCAAGGATTAGCAAAAAGCTAGTTAGGGGGTGTGATTGAGCCGAAATATTGCATATTTTAACTATTTAAAACCAATGTATTTTAAATTCCTCGTGATATTATTATTGGTTTTAGATGGAAAAATAGTTAATAAGCATAAATACAAGTTGTGATTTTTAATTGATTAATATCATGTTTATGCTTATTTTTATAACTATGTTTTAATTGGACAATATTTTCTCACATATATAATATATTTTTAATAATCTATTTTCTTTTTAATTTATTTCGAATGTTATTTCTTTATTTGCAGCATAAATAAAATTCACGAGATTCGGCTCTGACCAAAAGCGCATGCTTTACGAGTTTTCCAAAATAGAGTTGTTGAAAAAGATAAAATGTTGAGGTGAACTACAAGAATTGTCGGCAAAGCAGACCAAAAAATGAAAGAAAATAGAAAGAAAGCCGAAATGAAGGAAGATAGAGAGCTGCATGTGATGTAATCAACAAGTCACACCACCGAAAAAATAAAAATAAAAAAACAGAAAATTAAAACGTGAAAAGAAAGACAATACATGTATACTTGGGTCAATGTTTTCGGTGATGAGAAACTTTCGGTTGAAGAGCTGGACGTATGCTGGCTTGCATGGGTCAACATTTACGGAAAGGGAACGGTCGGGGGTTTGAGAGAGTTTTATGTAGGGAGGTTTGCTTTGACTTAAAGGAGTCTGGTTTTACGTTTCAACAACCAAAAAAAAAAAAAAAGAAGCCGAAAAATAAGAAAAGGAAAGAGAGACGTGGGAGAGTTCTTCTACGGCTTGCAAAAGAGAACATGCTTCGGCTTGTGAGAGGAGAGTGATTTCCGGGAGAGTGCGAGACAAGAGAGCTTTCGGTGATGTCTTTTTCTCCTGGCTTGTGGAATAAAAGGAAGAGAACTCATTTCTTTGGCGGCTGGACAGCTGGACAAGAACATAGTGGAACGCAGCTCATGGAAGAAGAAGCACATGCAGCAAGTCATGGATGGAAAAGAAAAAAAAAAAAAAAACACTCACACATGCATCAAACATGGAACTCGGCAGCTCACATCACACATGCAAAAAAAGCTCACAAGCACATGCAGAAGACAACTTGAAGCTCGTGGATGGAAAGCAACACATGCACATGGTCTACGGGGAAGCATCTTCTTTTCGGTTATAAAAAGACAGAGCTGGACGGAGAGAGGGATCACTTTTTCTTTTCTTCACATAGCAGACGGGAAGTTTTTCTGTATTTTTTCTTTACATTCAGCATCTGTTTTTCTTTGAGTTGGTTTTTATCTTCTCTTCTTTCGTTTAGCACTTCTTTTATTTTATCTACTTTCCGTTTTCGTTTTCATCTTGTTCTTGGGAAGTTTAGCTCTAGTTTTTTTTTTCGTTTGGATGGAAACCTCTGTTTTTGCTTCATTCTCTTTAGAAAAACAGAGGAATCGACAGTTTTTAGTTTTTTTTTTTTGGGTTCTTAATGCAAACCAGCTGTTCGGCTGGTGTTGTTATTTTACTCTGTTTTTTTTTATGCTGGAACAGGACTTGGACGTTGCAGCAGATTTTTTTTCTAGTTTCTTTTCCTGTTTCTCTCTCGCAGCTTTAGTTTCTTTGTTTTTCTTCTTTGTTTTTTTTTTCATTTTGGGCAGGAGAGTTCCAGACCTTGTTGAAGACGGCGAGTTATTTTTTTTCACGTTGTTGTTCTTATTTGGTTTATGTTTCATTTTTACGTTGGAGATAATTTTTCTTCATTCTTACTGTTCTTGTTCTTTGTTTACATTTCCTTGTTCTGTTTAGCATTTTAATTGCTTTTCAATTCAGCATTTCTTTTCTTTCGGATAGTTTTCTCTTTTATTTTCTTTGGAGTAGAGCATCTTTATTTATTTGTTATCTTCTCTTTCACTTTTATGTTCTTGTGCTATTTTCGTGTATTTTATTTTTGTTATAGACAATGTTTATTTAATTTTCATGACTTTGTGTTGAATATTGATTTTGGGGCTTTTTAATTTTCGGTGCATATTTGTCAATTACTTTCTAATCTAGTTTAATTCTTAATTTAGTTTTATTAATTTCTGAATTTAATCTATTAGTCATTTACATTCCAATCTGACAATCAAAAATCTAAAAATATGAATCTAGTCCATGACTAGTAACCTCTCCATCCATTACACATACCATCCACTTGTTTTCTCTTTATGAAGTTTTTCACACTTTTTCAACGAGTTTAATTTTTGAGTAACTTTCCCTGAGGAGACGATCTAGGAATTTATTCCTAATTATTACACGACATCCTCCTGCACTTGGGAGAGCATTAGTGCTACTCATTTTTTAGTGAGTCAATGGCCTCCCTCCTACGACCTCCCTCCCTTCCCCTCTCTATATCTCTCTCTCTCTATTTCACTATTTCTCTCTTTGTTTCTCTCCATTATTTGAAATTCTTCTCCCCCTAGCAGCAATACATAGCTTAAAATGGAGAATGGTAATGAGGGATTTGCTTCTCTTGATGCCTCTAATTCATCGGACACCAAACAACCAGCACAGTCCTTTCAGATGCAGGGAAATAAACTCGCCGAGGTATCCCCAAAACTTTAAATCCCTCTCTTTTATTCTAATTTTCCAGATCTTGGTTTTAGATATGTAATTAGTTCTCAATTTTAGTAATGAAAATATACCCATGTTAGCTAATGAAATAGAAAAGAAAAAGCCCTAATCTTGATAGAAATGGGTTTTGGTGATTGAATTACATCGGTACCAATGGTGAAGATTTACTTGTGTTGAGTGTGCTTTCGAGAAATGGATTCTCTAAATTAAATTCTGATTGGGGTTTTTTCGAAATTCACTCTCCCAAGGCTGGTGATCAATTTCCCCCATTTTTGAATGATATTGCAACGTTTACCATGATTCTGGTGTTAATTCAATTATTTTGCCTGTTGGTATTTTTATACTGCTACACGAGTTCATGGCTTAATTCTCATAGCAATTTTTGTTTCCTTGCAG
This sequence comes from Carya cathayensis, assembly GCA_011037825.1. Lineage (NCBI taxonomy): Eukaryota > Viridiplantae > Streptophyta > Magnoliopsida > Fagales > Juglandaceae > Carya > Carya cathayensis. The sequence continues at coordinate 196,538 of QGSO01000898.1, read as the reverse complement.
TTTTTTTTTTTTTTTAATGATATGAACATGCTTACATATCTTTGAATATATGTATTATCTCTAGAAAAAGAAAAATTAATTAATGGATTGCTTTGCATATTGGTAGGGATATTGAATATATATTAACTCTCGAATAAAGTATCTTGCTCACATGGGTGCTTGTTCTTTGGGACATGCTATGGCATTCTATTCCTTTGTTTGATACTTGGATCTTATTTATGGTTGGATTAATTCTCACCCAAAGCCATTTTAAATAAGTGTTGGAATTGATTAATTATAACTCTTACATTTGCTCTGCTCAACAACGTACAATAGAAGAACATGATCCTTGTGTATGGTTTACGTGATTATAGGGAAAACAAAAACTAATACATAATTTGTAAGGCCATGCTCTTGGTTTTATCTCTTAATAATCATGTCTTTGCCTATGATTTCTACTCCCCCTCCCAATCTTCTTTTATTCTTTTTGTTTTTGTATTGTTTGCTCCCTGCACTTTTATATAACCACTCTTGCTCCATTACATTCATAGACCTCTGTTACATATGGCCATTGGCCATACCATCTTAAACACATCCTCTGTTTTTGCAGATTATACTTTGGGTTTGAAGAATTTGTGAACCTAGGGTCTAGAATTATGGCTCCAAGAGATTGAATTTTGATGGATAAAAGACTAACTTAGACTATATTAAAATAACACCAAGATTGTAGCTTAATTAATGCTTAATTTAAAATAATAAAAGTTATGCACAATTAGACTATTATCACACTCCCAAACCAGCTTATTACTAGTCTCTAACAATTAAAGCAAATAAAAAAACTAAAGATAAAGCGTGTAATATTTTTATTATTTATACTATCTATAATGACTTTTTTATAGGACAAGATAGTATCACTTATGGAAACTACTGCAGCTTCATCTGATGAATCATTTGTGAATGATGTTTAGATATTGTTTTACGTTCTTGGACCATGTTTTGGATATCTAAGGGGCTTAGGGCGTTGCATGAAACCTTCCTCAATATCACCATCCTCTTCTCAAATCAAATCGAATAACAACTCTTGAGAATTAGAGAAAGCAAGGCTTGAGATCGAATGTTTGAGGACCAAGCAAAGAGAATTGTAGACTCAATTAGCAAGCAATGGATATAGAGGTGAGATTAGAACAAAACATGTAGAAGAAGTGGAGATTCAATCCCAAAAACTGTTTGACCAATGGCAATTAATGATGTCCCAAAACTCTATGCCACCACAATCCTAGAACTTGTTTTCTTTAGTTGTCTTTTTATTATTTTGGCTTGATGTGACATTTGAACAAATGCAATATTTTAATTACAATATTTAATATTAGTTTCATATTTGAATTTATAGTTTACTGTAGCATGAGTACCGTTCGAATGTAAAATACCCAGTTCAAATGTAAAAGGAGAATATGAAATTTTTGAGGTGATTTTGAAGGGGAGAGGTTGGCCCTTTTATAGGCAGAGAGACCCACATGCGATGGAACCCACCTATGGCGGCCATTGGGCAAGCGTGGTGGTGCACAGGTCATGGGGAGGAGTTGGAGATGCTCAGACGCATTTGTGTGTGTGATTCGGAGTAGCCAATGGCATTCACAAAGCCGAGAGGCTCAAGGGATAGGTAGTGATGGAGGCTCCTATTGGGGGAAAGGGAGGTGGCAGTTGATGGTGGCAGGTGACAAGAACGAGGCCAACATGTGTAGTCGTGGGTGCAATGGTTGTGGGTGGCATCACAGCTACCATGCCGAAGGACTCATGAGTTGCAGATGTGGTGAGGCATGGGTTGGGCGAGAGAGACGGTGAAGAGGGTTATGTTCTGTGCACACACGGAGGTGACCTATTGGTAGTGGATGATGGCGGCTCAAGTAGAGGGGAGTTCAGTCCAGTCCACAAAACCTCCTAGGACTAGACCGAACTAGACCAAACTCCCCCTACCTGAGCCGTCGTTGTCCACCACCAATGGGTCACCTCCACATGTGCGTCAAACATAACCCTCTTCACTGTCTGCCACCACCATCTCTCTCGCCCAACCCATGCCTCGCCGTATCTGCAACTCGTGAGTCCTTCGTCGTGGTAGCTGTGATGCCACCCATGACCACAGCACCCATGACTACACATGTTGACCTGGTTCCTGTCACCTGCCACCAATTCGAGCCTCCATCGCTACCTATCGCATGAGCCTCTCGGCTTTGTGAATGCCGTTGGCCACTCCAAATCACACACACACATGTCTAAGCATCTCCAGCTCCTCCCCATGGCCTGTGCACCACCATGCTTGCCCAATGGCCATCGTAGGTGGGTTCCGTGGCATGTGGGTCTCTCAGCTGATAAATAGGCTGACCTCTCGTGTTCCTCTCAAATCAAAAGTTTCATATTCTCCTTTTAATCACTACCCCCATCGTGATCCTCTCCCTCATATCTCCATTCCCATAGCCTTAGGAAGTATTTCCACCCATAGCTATCGCACGCTACTGCAAGCCACCACTCTCAGCCACGTTCCAGTGGTCGTTTGACAAACCTTTGGCCTTTCCCTTCCCTCAAAACAGCCCAACCCGTGAGCTAGGGCCCCCATTTGGCCACTGCCCAGTCGTGCTTCACCACCCTCCAACACGAGAATTACTTCCCTCACCCTCTACCAGGTAAAATCTACCACCATTATTATTTTCCTAGTCGTAGATGCCCTCAAATCTGTCCAGATCCATCCCTATCACCGTGCACTACTGCTACCGCCATCATGCTCCTCCCTTCTAGATGCCAACAGTAAGCTCGTTTGCCACTTACCTCGTATGCTTTTTTTTTTTTAGGTTGCGTATAGTTTTGACTAACCTTTTTCCTCGTCTGCTCAACGACCCATGCGCATGCACAGTTGTAGATTTCTCCCGATCCAAGATGGATACTTTAAGTTGGCGTGCTTGATCATCTTTTCTGTGTAGTAAGTAAAACTTTGAACTGACCTTGGATTTCTAACATTGAGAAGTTGTGTTTTATTACAGTCTGGTTGCATTGGAATTGTGGGCCAAGGGTCCTCTGAAGTGTTGGAAATTTTCATCATAGATGGTGATGGATATGTGTGCCGAGAGCAAGATGAAGAGTTAGGAATCACATGTGGTCGGAAACTGTGTTTGTGTTGAATTTGTGACAGCTGTGATATTTGTTTGTTAAGCTGTATGTTGTTTGTAATATGACATGCCATCCAATACTTCCCTGTCATGTGTTTGCATTTTTGTAATTGATATTTGTTTGGCATGATATTAAAATTATGCTCTGTATTGGTTGTGTTGTGAAATTGTGTGTTGGTATAAAAAGAAATTATTTTGTGGGTGCATTCGTATCACGACCCCAAGCCGAGATGAGGTATTATCTAGGTGGAGCTCTTCTAGTCACTCGAGAGCGAATAAAATTGAGTGACGTCCCCTAGGCAGTTGTCAGGCGACAATAGGCTCGTCCAAGATAGTAACACTCTTGTTACAATTTTGTGGTTTCTTCTACTAGCAGGGGCAAGAGGATGTCTAGTTACTTACGTGCTGGGTGCGAAGTTGGATATCACTTGTTACAAATTCATACGCACGGTCGTTACCCGTGGTGTAATGAAAGGAGCCAGAATGTGTGGATGGTCCCTAGGGGAGACCATGGTGCACAACATAATTAAATGTTTGTTGTCTAAATGGAAATGTGATTTATGGTGTGAGTGGTTTAACTGATGTCGTTTTTGTGAAAAATTATAAAGAAAGGGTATTTTGTACTTTTTGCACTATTGCTGTTCTTTTTTGTTGTAAGCCTTGTGTTTAAATTCTTGGTTGTGGACTAGGCCTATGCAAAAACCCCGAAAACCCAACCTTCCCTAACAAACTCGTTTGTTAAAATTAGTTTGGACTACATTTTGGGTTGAACCTATTAGAAATCGGTTTCTACCCAATCAACTAGACTAACATGCATTTATAAATTCTTACTTGCAGTTCAACCCTCCCCATTCTCTTCATCATCACCATCACCGAATTCTTCTTGAGGACGACAAAAGCACAAGGGCTCTCTCCCTAATGAGGGTGTGGCATTGCCACAGAGCCACTGATTGCAGCCAGCTTGTCGGTTATGCTAAAGTTGTGTTTTGTTGTATTTTGCTCTGTTTCAATAAGTGTTTCTTTCCAAATAAAAAAGGTCCATCTTCCTATATATTTCAATGGTGCGATTGCTGGTATTCTTTCTCACATCAAATTTATCCAAGCCGCCTGCCATGGCAACAGATGCAGAACCTTTGCAAATGATACTAAAACCAATTCAGACGAGTCATATAAAGGGCATCCACAATCCCATATTCCCAATGCTCCTTTTTCTTTATCATCTTCTTTTCCTTTCAATGTCTTTTCCATGATTTGGGTTTCAACAGTTCAAATTTTAGTTGTTCAAAGGGAGTTTCAGACATACACAGAGAAAGAGAGAGAGAGAGAGAGAGAGAGAGAGAGTTTCTTCACTTGCATGCAGATGGGGCTCAATTAAAAAAAAAAAAAAACTCAGTTTGGCCCAACCTGAACATCTTCGGGTCGGGTTGGTGTTTCTTGTTAGCAGGTTTGGCAGGGTCAATCGCAATCCCATCTCGGATTGACCGGGTGCAGCCCTATTGTGGACTGTGGTTTTCTTGTTGAGATTGCAAAATCTCATGTGGTGTTTCCACCTTCGGCTTCATTTTATGGAATTGTAGATTTCGATGCAGAGGTCGGGTTTGAGCACGATGGCCAACTCCACCAGATGAGTGATGACTTAGGATATTGTAGTTGTGATTAAGGGATTTCTTTTATATTTTAAATTTGGATAAGCTGGATGACTGTATTAAATTTTTATGGAGGATTTCCATTTCGATTGGGTTGTAGACTTTTAGTTTTTTGGTACTTAGCTGAGACAACCTTTTATTTTTCCACTATGCATATTTAACTATACACATATTGCTGGTTCACACACTTGCACTTGGCCATGGCGTGTGTGACCCGAGCGGGCCCTTGCTTTGGTGTTGCGACTCTTATGTAATCACACATCGGGGTCGAGGACACCACAATTCGATCTACCAATCAAAACCATTCAAATGACTTGAGAACCATCAATTATGTTCAAATAAATTAATTGTCTATTTGAATAGACTTCAGTTTGAACATTCTAACAAAAAATAGTTAGTTCAAACACATTTATCATCATTCAAAAGTACCATACACCATTCGGACAAAAATATTGAACCACCTATTTGAAACATATGTTTGCAATTCGAACATATATAAATCACATTCAATCAGATAATTTTTTTTTGAACATAAATATATTTGTTCAAACATAAATAAACAGTTCAAACACTCCCTCCATTCGAACGTAATCAAATAAATTTGCGTCATTTGAATTAAAGTTTGATTGAGTTCGAACAAATACTCTACCGTTCGAATAGTACATGTTCCATTAAAACAAGTTTTTGGGACAAACACCTTTTGGGATGAATAGATATGAAAATTTTTTGTCTCTAGTACTCTTTTGGGACAAAGTTTTTCATCCCAAAAAATGCATTGTCCTGTAGTGAGCAAGTATAACGAAAATTCAAAACAGAACAAATACTAAAGAAATTTCACATGCTTTCAATACTCACTGTGAGTGAAAGTTTTAGTCAACACAAAACACACCACTTGGTTTAGGACAAATATGACTCGAATTTCTATCTAAAAGTACGTTTCAACTCAAATCTTACTAGGGTGTACACTCAAAAAATGAAATCACCCTGAATAGGGTATAACACACTTAACAATGTAATATGTGGACTGAATAAAGGATGCTGAGAATTGAGGTTATACCACACTTTATTAGATAGTCAAGTCAATTTCTAAATTATGCAATCCTTAAGATAAAAAATGGACATTATTAGCATGTAATGTACGGTCAAACAAAGGAGACATAATTTGTTTGTAATGGTAAAAATAAGAAGTGTTTTCAAGAATAATTAGACTTTCAACTCACTTTGGCATTTTCATTTCATTGCTTTTTCCAACTCATTTTCAATGAAGCACTATTTTTTTTTTTCATGGTACGCTTTCAATTTGACCATCATTTTTCTTTTGCTGATTTTTTCTTCATATTTTTCTACACTTTTCCCTATTCTTTTCAATCCCATCACTTTCACTACACTTTCACCATACTAATGCAGATTGAACAAATCTATTCTTGTAACACTCTGGGGAAAAAGGTTTAAAAAAGAAAGGTTAATAAATAGGTTCAACGGGGCGACTAGCAGCAATTTATCAAAAAAAGAAGGTTGAGGCTCAAAATAAACAAAAATGGCCTAATGTCATTTCTAAAAAACTAGCATAATTCTTCAACATCCATGACCTTTTGGGGATTAAAATGTCACATAAAAAAATTGATTTTCATTCATCCAGAAGAAGGAACAATGAGACTAAAGCAATAATTTTTTTTATGCTTCCAAATGAAATTTAGAGTAGAAGATAAATAACCCTATGAAAAAAATGGATTGGCTCAAAACTCACAACGGTCAACAGTCTCCACATTATTATCTTCAAGATTTTCCAACCACATTTATCCATCAACATGCTTGTGTAATAAGGAGAGTATGAAAATTGTGAAACTCTTCATACAAAAGTAGTATAATGAACTCCACATAAACTAGTGCAAACAAAAAAATAGCGATGACAAAAAATGAAGGAAAGAAAAAATATAACCAACAAATGATATTAACTTCACATAGAATAACTCCCCGAACCTAAACTGAACATTGTCCTTAATGTGAAGATTATATGCTCAAATAGATATTTTTAGTATTCAAATCTAAAATATAGTAGGAACATGAGAATGCAAAACGATAAAAGTGGGCGAGGACAAAATTACCTAATCAAGCTGATTATTGAAAATCTATAGCCTAAAAAATATTTGCTAAAAATAAAATAACAATACAAAAAAAAAATCTAGGTACTAACACAAAGATAGATTGAAAATGAAAGGGACAAAAAAATGCAATCATTCTTTTTTCGAAAGAAAATCTATAACAAAATTACAAATTAAACCTTATAAACAGGATCCTCTAGTGGCATTTCTTCAACTTCTAGGCTCTCGATTTCAAAAAATGGTTTCAAACGTTTACCATTAACTTTAAAAATATTATTATTTTTAAAATTTTCAATCTCAACTTGTAACGCCTGTCTTTGTGATGGGTCCTTTAGAAAATGATTTTAAGAAAAGAGACGGGAACTACCGTTCATTTTAAAATTTCTTTTCCTTCCATGCCAAGATACAAAAGACTAAATGTTTATAAATAAATTGTGTTTCTTAATTTAAAAGGTTACAGCGAAAAACATTAAATTTTTATAAATGAAAGTCTCTCATACAAATATTGTGCCTAAGCTTTCGTGCTCTTCCCCTTGGGTAGTGTCCGTCCTGATGCGTCATGCTCATCTTGTCCCTAGGAGGTCACACATAAAAGTAAAATGAGTCGATGACTTGTAAGCATTACTTCATATAGTTAGAATATAATAACATAGGTTTTCAGTCAAGCATTCATCATTCTGTACAAACCATACATAGACATTCATTTCATTTTAAAAGGTTGCGAGGTGGGATTTTTCTTTAAAAAGGGTTTTCTTCTCATAAACAGTTTCCCATGCCTCGCTGCTTTCATTTTTTAAAGAGTCTTAACATACATGCATTCTTTCTTAACATGCATACATTCTTTCTTATCACTTTTATTGGCGGTTGCACACTGTTATGCCCCATGTGTGAGGGTTAGCAATCTTTTGGACATCAATTCCACCCGTGGCCACAGGTTAGGAATCGATTCCATTAGGGTGCAGCACTGAATGTACTACCAGTACTACTTACCCGGCATTGCAATCTCCCCAATCTAATCCTTTGGTACCTTTATCCACTCATTCATGTGGTCGTTACGTATTTTTATACATTAAACATTCAGTCCTTTCATTCAGTTCAATCCTTTCAGTTCTTTATAGTTCTTTCAGTCATTCAGTCTGTTCATTCATAAAAGGCATTTAAAAGCATGAGCTTAAATGTCATCTTTCATGGCATTATTTAAAACATCAGTTCATGGCATCATTTAAAGCATCATCTTTGATAGGGGCATTTTAAAACACTTTCTTCTCGTCGTTTAAGCATAGCACATAAGCGTTAACATTTCTTTTCATTTCTCTTGGTGAAAATATGTCCAATACTTACAACATATAGCATCCATTCATATGCATACACTTACATACTAGGAGTGCGTAAAAAGGGGATGCTAATGAGGGCCCTTACATACTTATAGTTGAAAACTTATACTTAGCGTTCTTTCGCAAAACATGTTTCGTGTCGTTTCGTAAAGTATCATAAGGGAAAAGCATTTCTTTTTCATTTATCATTTATTTAGAAAACTCTAGAAGAGTATGAACATAATACTTACCTGGACTCCATGCTATACTCATTTCATGCAGTCCATTCATGTGCGTGTCAGATGGCAACTTAGCATACACAACCTCAACGTCATTTGCTATCTAGTACATAAGAAACTATGCTAGAAATAGAACTACGCTTCACTTGGAACACTCTCCATCCATCCCTGTGTTCGTATATGCCATTTACTATGCTAAAACCTTCGGGGTCCATTTACTATCACTACCTCCATCTCCTATGTCTTCCTCATCACGTTTGCTCTTTCTAGGACCCACTTGGGTCACCTTTTCCAAATTCAACATTCTACTTCAAGGTCTTATCCTTTAAAGTGAACCTCTGTGATCCACCTTAGGGTTAAAACACTAAGACCTTCGTCTTACTCTCCCGTTAACCACATTCCGATGCATGACTCAGACCAACTAATGAGCATCCCGATCCTAGACAACATACCCATTACTACTTTCATGCCTCCTGGCAGATACTCAATCCTCATTCCCATGCATACATGCCACATGACTTTAAGCCAACTTTGAGGCTTAAACATTGTGTAACCATGCTTAGGACATATTACTGATTATATATGGTGAATCCGTCCGGATGCACATGTCTCACTGGATGCAAATGTACCTTTCCTTTTATCATCTAAGATCAACTTATAGTCCAATGAACTTATATTCAAACCAAGCTCTATACTCCGATACCAACTTCTATTCAAACCAAGTCAGTAGGACCTTCCTACTTCCAGTCCCCTTTACAAGTTCATCCCAACAGTTGACACGACTACATCTCCATCACGTCATGTAGCTTGAGATAAATTCTAAGTTCATGACCCCCGTCATGCTTTCATTGTGCTACTCTTGCACTACCCCTTCACTTCATACATACTCAACGCCCTAAGTCAACTACAAGGTGACACATGTCACCTAGGATTACAGGCCACATCACAGCTATTTCAGGACACTGTTACATAGTTTCTGATCCTACACAGCACGCTCTACACTCTGTTACTACACAACCATCCTTTTTCACGCAACACACCATACGATGCATTGCTACACAACATGGAGTATGCATCATGTGTATTCCCTTCACTACATCACGTATTACAATGATGCACATTACACGGTGTGTCGCTACACGACATGGAGCACACTCCACGTGTACTCCCTTCACAACACTATGCCGCATCACAACTATAGCATACACCTCACACCCATACTTCACAGCACAGTCCACAACACTGCACAGCACACTACACAATTACGCCAACCCTTCACTACATAGCCACACTTTACAGTGAACTCTACAATACTAACAACACAGTCTACAATCCAGACAACCAACTAACATTTAATATAAATAACGAGGGATAGATGGTTATACCATCGACGGGATAATCAGTGTGTTACTCGCTGCCCGTCACTGTCAAAGCCGTTAGAAGAGTTGTACATGGCGATTAAACCACGTACAGTGGCTGTTGGGGCTACTAGAGGTGCCTACGGGTGTGGATTTGAGTGGGGAAAATTTTGGTCATGGTCCTAGAGTGGTGGCCTCAAGGCGATGCCAAGGTGGCACGAGGTGTAGGCAAGGTGGTGCGTGGAGGGGTTTTAGGCCGTGGGTCTCATGGAATGGAAATGGAGAGGGAGGCCTGGTTGGTTGATGGCTGGCCAAGGAGGACTTGAGGGAGGTTCGATGGAGCTATGATGGCGAGATGGTGGCTGTATGATGGCTGGAGGCAACGGATCTCTTCCGTGGATCTTGGAAGACCTATGAAACAGTGGGGGAGAGTGAGAGAGATGGGGACTTCGGCTGGGCATGGGAATACCTAGGCTAGGTTGTGGATGGTTGAGGATCATGATGGTGGTGGTGCATGGGGGTGCAAGTGGAGGAACCCGTGCATTGCTTCTTGCGTGTGTGAGGTGGTGCAACAGAAAGGGAGAGAGTTGTAGGGAAATGAGGCCATGTAGGTGAAGCCCATGAGCTTGAGGTGCCAGTGGAGGTGCTTGGTGGCTCCGTTGGCTGCATATAGTGGTGCAAGGTGAGATAAATGGGTTTGAAACCCATTTCATAAAGAGGGAGAGAGGGGGAGAGAGAGAGAGAGAGAGAGAGAGAGAGAGAGAGAGAGAGAGAGAGAGAGAGGCTGCTGTGGGACTCATCACCGATGAGGTTGGACTTGCTGGCATGAGAGGGAGCTACCGTGGTGGAGGTAGCTAAAGGTGGCAGGCGGTGGCTAATGTAACAGCCCGCTAAAATTATCAGTTTTGGATTATTTCCCGACAGCAATCACATCTCTCTTGTCTTTACCCTCATCTGGAATCACGCGTATAGTTTATCTTTTCCGTAAATCACGTATTTTTGTTCTTCACCGACAGCTGTAAAATCATGAGTCTTCCAAGACCACGCCTAGCCTTTCTCAAGCCCAAACTACTACTTTATGTGGTGGACAGCCACCGTACGCCGCCACGTACGTTCCTCCGACGCATGTTCGTGACGAACAACGAGCGACGCACGGGTTATCCCGTCGATGGTATAACCTTCTATCTCTAGTTATTTTACGTTTAAAATAGTTGGTTGGTTTGTGGATTGTGTAGTTGTATTTGTGGAATTCGTTGCGTAGTTGTGAAGCGAAGTGTGGTTGTGAAGTGTTGCGTTTGATTGTGTATTTTGTGGACTGTGCTGTGAAGTATAGGCGTGAGATGGATGCCGTAGATGTGATACGGCGGGTTGTGTGAAGAGAATACGCGTGTAGCGTATTCTGTGTAATGCAGCGACGCGCCGCGCGACGTGCACTGTAGTGATGTGTGTCGTAGAAGGAAGGGAGTACGCATGTAGTGTACTCCGTGTTGTATGGCGATGCATCGTGTGATGTGCATCGTGTTGATGAGAGTTGTAGCGAAGGAAGTACGCGTAGCGCGTACTCCGTGTCGCGTAGCGATGCACCGTGAGACGTGTATCGCAGTGATGGGTATTGTAGTGTGGATGGAAGAGAGTTCACGTGAGTGTACTCTGTATTAAGTCGTGATACATCGGATGGCGTGTCACGAAGGGTTGAATGGCGTAGCAGAGAAGTGTGGAGCGTATGGTGTAATGTTGGGAAACTGTATGACAGTGTCCCGAAGCAGTGATGATATGGATTATAGTCCGGGATGACTGGTGTCATCTTGTGGTTGACTATGGCTAAGAGTATATGGATTGAGAAATGAGTTGTTTGTTTGGTTGTTATTGATAATTTTAATGAACTTGTTTTAGTGCAAAGGCTTTCTGAAGTCAATTTATCTCTTCCGAGTATAGTGAAACCTCAAGTTGGCCGTGGTGTTGCAAGTGCTTACAATATGGCAATTGAGTTCAGAAGTGAAAATCTTAAGGACTCGAGTGTTCCTCTTCCAGCTGTTGTGCAGTTCCTCGTGTCTCGCGCTCTATTCTCATAGAACGCGACGATCGAGGTAAGTTAGCCTCTAACTTACTATCAGTTTATTGTGTATGTGTGATGGGTAAGAGAACTACAATTTATGTATGTATGTTATCGTATATGCCATGTCATGCTATGTCATTACATGTTTATCTGTTACGTATGATTTAATCTCTCATGAATAATTATCTGTTAAATAATCTTTTCTGCCATACAATGATGTATGTTATAAGTATGCCATGTTAAGTATGCCATATGATACATGTATGCCATGAAATGTTTATGATTAAATCATATTATGCCATTTACAAGTATACGCCATGTTAGAAAAGTATATGATATTAAATAATATCACATGCATTAAGAAAGATAAGACATGTTATGTTATAATAATGCGTGGGGCCACAACAACTGTGGAGTACGTATTATATTTATGTTATTTATAATGCGTGGGGCCACAACAACTGTGGAGTACGTATTATATTTTATGTTATTTATAATGCGTGGGGCCACAACAACTGTGGAGTACGTATTATATTTTATGTTACTTATAATGCGTGGGGCCACAACAACTGTGGAGTACGTATTATATTTATGTTACTTATAATGCGTGGGGCCACAACAACTGTGGAGTACGTATTATATTTATGTTATGTTATTTATAATGCGTGGGGCCACAACAACTGTGGAGTACGTATTATATTTTATGTTATTTATAATGCGTGGGGCCACAACAACTGTGGAGTACGTATTATATTTTATGTTATTTATAATGCGTGGGGCCACAACAACTGTGGAGTACGTATTATATTTTATGTTATTTATAATGCGTGGGGCCACAACAACTGTGGAGTACGTATTATATTTAATGTTATGTTACTTATAATGCGTGGGGCCACAACAACTGTGGAGTACGTATTATATTTATGTTACTTATAATGCGTGGGGCCACAACAACTGTGGAGTACGTATTATATTTTATGTTACATGAAGTATGGGGCCACAACAACTGTGGAGCATACACTACATGAGACACAGCAATTGTGACATGTAGAATACGTGGGGCCACAACAACTGTGGAGTACGTATTATATTTTATGTTATGTGAATTCATGGGGCCACAACAACTGTGGAGCATGAAGTATGGGGCCACAACAACTGTGGAGCATACACTACATGAGACACAGCAATTGTGACATGTAGAATACGTGGGGCCACAACAACTGTGGAGTACGTATTATGTTTTATGTTACTTGAATACGTGGGGCCACAACAACTGTGGAGTACGTATTAATGCACGTTATTAATCAAGACAATTAAATAAGATTCCAAGTTTATGTTAAGTCAAGTTTCAGATCAAGTTCATGTTATGTTATGCTCACGTACATGTTATGTTCATGTTCATGTTATGTTCCAAGTTCATGTTCACATCATGTTATGTTCACGTTTATGATACGTTCAAGCTCACGTTCATGTTATGTTATGTTCATGTCCATGTTATGTTTCACGTTCATGTTATGTTGATTGTTCATGTTATGTTTTAAGCTTAAGTTCATGCCATGTTAAGTCAAGTTCAGTTCACGCTTAAGTTCTGGTTAAGTCATGCTATATGTCAAGTTATACTATGTTTATGTATGACTATAATTATGCATTTATGCTTTTACTGCCATGCATGCATTTTTAACCTGTGTATAAGTTTTATGTTAACTTACTGAGATTTGTAATCAAATCTCACTGTGGTAGTCCCAACTACCATTCCCCCCGAATGGTAGATCTTGTTACAGGACCCAAAGGAGAATTGGAATCTGACCAACTGAATACGGTCGACTAGGCCACGGTGCGATGTTGATGATGGTATAGTATTTAACTTAGGTTAATACTTGTACTTTTGGAGTTGTATCTCAAGTATTCTTTTGATCACAACCATTTTAGACTAGTGTGGTGATCACGGCTTTTTAGTATGCCTTTATGTATGAATTATGTTTCAAGTATTTGGGATATATTTAGTTGGTGCATAGTATTGCTAAAGAAAAAGATTATCCGCTGCGAATATTGCATAATGTTAGATGCATGTTAGGAACATTGCATCTTATATGTCATGAACGGGGGCAGGTAACCTTGTGTTGCATGTCTCGACGCTTCAAATGTCCGTTCAATCCCAAGCGGAATTTGGGGGCGTCACAGGTGGTATCAGAGCAATACGTCTCTGGGTTGTAAATCCACATGTCCTTAGGAAATGCACCAAATACTAGGCTTGAGATTTTAGTCTTCATTAGGCTTGAATTTCTTCGAGATCATGTGCAGAAAAGCGATATAGTAATAGAGTTCACAAACACACATGATCAGTTAGCAGATATTTTCGCAAAACCTTTACCAGAAGATAGATTATATATGATTAGAAGAGAAATAGGTATGAAGCATGTTACGAATATCTCTTAAAGGATAAAACCAGAGTTCATAAATATAAAGAGATATTTTTTTTAATAAAATGCTTCTACATAAACTTGAGGTTCTTAGCCTCATGTTGGAGACGCTCACTCTCTTCATACAATATCATATCATCCCTATTCATGGGAGCTGGCAAGCGGAATGAAGAATCCAGTAGAGTTTTCAGCTGTTTATTCTGCTGCCGAAGGATTCCTTCCCTGGTGTGAGACTCTTGAACAATTCGTTGAAGTACAACAATTTGTTCTTTAAGCCTTTCAACCTCTTGGTTTTTGGCTTGTACCCGCTGGGAAAAAGCAATTATAGAAGATGAGTAGCGAGTCCCAAGACTCACCAAGTCGTAGACAGCATCGGAGTCTGACTTATTAGCCATACTAGTATTTTCTTGCTGCAGCATGGCACCTATGGCAGCTGCAGAAAGGACAGGAGGTTGAGGTGCTGAATACCTCATGGATGGATCTAGGGAAATGTTAGAAGATTGAGCCATTGAGAAAAGAACTGAAAACTTAAGGCGAGAATGTTGAAGGAATGCAGAGGAGTTATAGAGATGAGAATAAGTTTTGATGCATATTGGATTGAGTTGAAGACTGACTTTATAGAGATAACATAAAGAAGAAGACAAACTAGTTTCTCTTCAAATCTTATTTAGTCAAAAGAAATACAAGATATGCTGGACACGCTTTGTCAAAAGTTTCTTACTAAGCCAGCTAGATTAACAGTAGTTTGTCCCTATTTCTCTAGAAAACGATGAACCTCTGCTGTTATCTGCCGATGTTGACCCTGTATCTGAATCCTTTCTCGTTCCAGCTCTTCTATTCGTGGTTGCAGATCATGAGCATACCAATCTGCAAATTTCTTCAACTCTTGGTTTTCTTGCTGTAGCCTTTTATTTTCTCTATCCTTATTAGCAAGCTTCTGTTGTAACTCAGATATTTGGATGTTAAGATGATCAATCTCACTTACCCTCGCCAGTAACCTCCGAGACATGATCGTAACAGAGGCAGCATATTGACTACTGAGCTTCCATGATTCTGTAATAATCTCAGAATCAGTCCTACTAGAAGAACAGTTCGCTGCTCCTATCGTAGTATTGACGACCTCAGGAGAGAAGATTGATGGTTGATGCGTCAAGGGTTCCTGATTCAAGTCTGGAACATTAGTGGAAGAGTTTTGCCCAGCCATTATTTTGTTATGGAAAAACAAAACACAGGTCAAGAAGCGATGTTTTTTCTTTCCGATGGATGAAGATGATCCTGTTTCTTTATAGAAACTCAAAGCCTTCAATCACGGTTGTCATCAACATCAGGCGTTTGTTCAAATCACTAGCCGTATTAAATTCATAGAGTAGGCCCCGAGACTTTGCAGCACTTGTCGGGTCACGGACGGTTCTTTTTTTTTCAAACTATCTACAGTGTTTTAAGCGTGTTTTATGTTTGTACTTGCGTCGATTTCGAGGACGAAATCTTTTTTTTAGGAGGGGAGGATGTAACAGCCCGCTAGAAATTCAATGGTGGAATTTCTATAGACATTAGAAATCTCGTGAAAACCCCATAAGTTTTTACGAATCGGCTAATCGCATAAGTTCTAGTATGTCAACATAATTAGTTTTATCACTCACTATGGTGCCAGAAATGTGATTTTATTTGTTTGAGGTAGTTAGAAGTGTCAGATTACGTTATAGTTTACGCCACTAGACTCAGTTGAATATTTAGGATTTTTCAGTACTAAGTTTATTATGCACTTTTTCGGAGTGAATAGTAACCTCGATAAGCGTACTAAGTGCAGTGGTTTCAAAATCACAGTGTGAAATGTCCAAATTAGGTTAGAGAAGTTTTATTTGGACACTTGGCAAGATCTTAACCACACATAATGAATAGTATTAGATACTTGGCACAAAGAGAAACCATTAGATGGATTTGTGAAGGAAATCAATGTGTGAGATCATGCCACCTAAGCAAAACAGTTTTTTTTCATCTGATCAACCAAATTGAGTTAGATGAAGAGGGTTTCAACCCTAGTAAAACCCTAAATGGTTGGAATCCTTTTGAAACCCCAAAAACTTGGTTGAAACCGAAACCCTAAACGGTTTCCCCAAACCCTAAAGTTGGCATTCAAACCCTTTTTGATCCAATTTCTAGTATTGTGTTTAATCACTTGATTAAATCACTTTCACATGCTATTAATTTCTCAAATTCCTATTATGACATCTTTATCCAACATTTTAAACCTTAGAAATTTGATTGGGCCAAGAAAAATTGGATTTGGGCTTGATAGCATCTCAAACCCTAACCAAACCCCCTTTAAACCCCAAATTGAAGCCCACTTGGTTGAGGCCCACTAAGGCCCACTAAAGCCCACGAATTTTGGCCACCTTGGCATAGCTTCTTGGAGAAATTTCCTCCCCCACTTGGCAGACCATTCATTGCATCAAGTTGCACTCATTAATATGGAGGAACCCACCCCATCAAGTCCCATGTCTCATAGCCTTTGTAAGTTGTCTTTTGCCCCCCACTATCCTCTACATTATGTCACATGTCTACACCTCCACTCAATGATCATTAAGGTCCAAATATTCTCCCTACAGAAGTCTTGAGTCGTGCAAGACACACTTACTTCACTTTAATCATTTCTTCACCCCGTTCTTAGAGAGAAACCCAAAAGAGCTCTCTCGGGCAGATTTCTGGGTCTTTTTGCGTGGAGTTTTTCGACCCTTTGTAAGTATTTTCACACGATGACTCCTTCATAAAAGTTGTTCCTCTTTGAGTCTAGTTTCCGTAGATGTATTTTTCGTATCATTCCATGGTCATTTGGTCGGTCAAAAGTATTTTTAACCATGGAAAGGTCATTCTGGGCGTGAATCTGGAGAGTGTGTTATGTTTTGGAGTTTTTGACCAAGCTAATGGATATATCTTGGTCCGAAAATTTTATGGAGTGTTCTTAGAATGTGTTTAAGAGTTTTCATTGAGGTTTTGTTGCATGAATAAAGATTTTGATGATAGATTTTATTAGATCTAGAAACATGAAAACTGGAAGTGACAAAACAGTTTTTATTTGGATAAAGTTTGAATATTTTGAGGTTTGATCTTACTCTAAAGGCTTTGATATTTTTATATGATGATCCTAAGTCTCTTATTTTCATGTTAGGATGTTATTTTGGAGATATTTAGTATTAGTTTCAAAGATATGATTTTTCTATGCAAGAGAATTTCGGTTAGGCCTAAGATTTGATGTTTTTAGGTTAGATCCATGTTTTATTGGGTTTTAGCCATGTGATTTTAATTTTGATGGTTGGATATTCTTTAGGACACGTTTTTAAACCATGTGATACTTTATTTCAAAGATCTCACCTTCTTAAGCCATTGATCAAGAGATTTATCAAAGCTAGTTAAGAAAAAGTTTCTGTTTTTGGACTAAGTGTAAAATCAAAAACTCCAAGTGTTATTTTTGTGATTTTGGTGACTTTAGTTTGATGATTTAAAGCATGGTTTATCTGAGGATGATGTTATGAATATGTTAGAAGTAAGATTAGATTTTTTGGAATTCTTGGAGATGTTTTGATTTAAGGACAAAGCTTGTGATTCAAGTGTTTTGATCTTTTTACAAAAAAGTTTGGTGTTGATTATTAGCTTTTTCTAAATGGATGTTTCAAGTATGGTTTTAAACTTAGGATTGGAAGATGTTTGTTGTAAAATTTTGGTTTAAGCATGAGTTTTGAAGTTGGAAGGAATTGTAACAAAAATCAAGAGAAATGGCCTATGGATGTTTCGGCCATAGTGTGTTTTCCATAGTGTTGTTTTGTTTTAAATTTTTTTCTGAGTTGATATTTGAGTTTAGAACAAAATTTACATGAGGAATGTAAATTTTGGAAATTTTTGGAGTTAGGATATGAAATCCTTAAGTTATGGGTAAAATGGTCGTTTTCCCACATGTAGAGGGTAAAATGATAATTTTACTCTAAGATAACTTGTTTCCATGTTTCTAATTGTTAGTAATTAAATTTCTAACTTTTAGAATGACCTTTTACAGTTTCTCGTATATCGCACTTTATTCTCGTAGAACGTGACAATCGAGGTAAGTTAGCCTCTAACTTACTATCAGTTTATTGTGTATGTGTGATGGGTAAGAGAACTACAATTTATGTATGTATGTTATCGTATATGCCATGTCATGCTATGTCATTACATGTTTATCTGCTACGTATGATTTAATCTCTCATGAATAATTATCTGTTACATAATCTTTTCTATCATACAATGATGTATGTTATAAGTATGCCATGTTAAGTATGCCATGAAATGTTATGATTAAATCATATTGTGTCATTTACAAGTATACGCCATGTTAGAAAAGTATATGATATTAATTAATATCTCATGCATTAAGAAAGATAAGACATGTTATGTTACGTATAATACGTGGGGCCACAACAACTGTGGAGTACGTATTATATTTTATGTTACGTGAATACGTGGGGCCACAACAACTGTGGAGTACGTATTATATTTAATGTTACGTATATACGTGGGGCCACAACAACTGTGGAGTACGTATTATATTTTTATGTTACGTGTATACGTGGGGCCACAACAACTGTGGAGTACGTATTATTTTTTATGTTACGTGTATACGTGGGGCCACAACAACTGTGGAGTACGTATTATATTTTATGTTACGTGTATACGTGGGGCCACAACAACTGTGGAGTACGTATTATATTTTATGTTACGTGTATACGTGGGGCCACAACAACTGTGGAGTACGTATTATATTTTATGTTACGTGTATACGTGGGGCCACAACAACTGTGGAGTACGTATTATATTTTATGTTACGTGTATACGTGGGGCCACAACAACTGTGGAGTACGTATTATATTTTATGTTACGTGTATACGTGGGGCCACAACAACTGTGGAGTACGTATTATATTTTATGTTACGTGTATACGTGGGGCCACAACAACTGTGGAGTACGTATTATATTTTATGTTACGTGTATACATGGGGCCACAACAACTGTGGAGCATGAAGTATGGGGCCACAACAACTGTGGAGCATACACTACGTGAGACACAGCAATTGTGACACGTAGAATACGTGGGGCCACAACAACTGTGGAGTACGTATTAAGTCAAGTTTCAGATCAAGTGCATGATAAGTCAAGTTTCAGATCAAGTTCATGTTTTGTTATGTACACGTACATGTTATGTTCATGATCAAGTTATGTTCCAAGTTCATGTTCACATCATGTTAAGTTCACGTTTACAGTATGTCTCAAGTTCACGTTTATGTCATGATATGTTCAAGTTTATGTTATTTTCAAGTTCATATTTATGTTATGCATGTTTACGTTCATGCTACATTTCAAGTCCATGTTATGTTTTAAACTCAAGTTCATGTCATGTTAAGTCAAGTTCAGTTCACGTTTAAGTTCTGGTTATGTCATGTTATATGTCAAGTTATGCTATGCTTATGTACGACTTTACTTATGCATTTATGCTTTTACTGCCATGCATGCATCTTTAACCTGTGTGTGAGTTTTATGTTAACTTACTGAGATTTGTAATCAAATCTCACTGTGGTAGTCCCAACTACCATTCCCCCCGAATGGTAGATCTTGTTACAGGACCCAAAGGAGAATTGGAATCTGACCAACTGAATACGGTCGACTAGGCCACGGTGCGATGTTGATGATGGTATAGTATTTAACTTAGGTTAATACTTGTACTTTTGGAGTTGTATCTCAAGTATTCTTTTGATCACAACCATTTTAGACTAGTGTGGTGATCACGGCTTTTTAGTATGCCTTTATGTATGAATTATGTTTCAAGTATTTGGGATATATTTAGTTTGGTGCATAGTATTGCTAAAGAAAAAGATTATCCGCTGCGAATATTGCATAATGCTATATGCATGTTAGAAACATTGCATCTTATATGTCATGAACGGGGGCAGGTAACCTTGTGTTGCATGTCCCGACGCTTCAAATGTCCGTTCAATCCCAAGCGGAATTTGGGGGCGTCACAGCTAAACTGGGAGGAGAAGCACGGTGGAGAAGAGAAGAGAGAGAAGATGTCGACAGGCTGGGAGAGAGGGAGAGGAGAGAGAGAGGAAAGGAAAAAGTGAAGGAAAAAAGCTAAGGGCTTGAGTATTTAATCCAAGCCCTTCATCTTGGGATCCTCAAAACAGTCTAACAATGAGTTTAAATACTAATTTAAAAATACGTAAGTATTTATTTAATTTAAAATACTGAGAGGAATTAAGATAGAATATTATTTTATAAACTAAAGTTCATAAAATAATATTCCTTCATCATTAATTAAAATGATGAAGTCTTGTTAATCTCTTGAAAAAAATAAAACCGTTTAATTTAATTTAGAGTTTTTAACATATTTTAAATCTCGTAATATTTTTAAAAGATTAAAATCATTAAATTTAAATAATTTACCACAATTATAATATTTTTGGAGCTCTTCAAAAATATTATAGTTGTGTTATTTAAAAAACAAACTTAGTCTGATAACACTGAAAATATCACATATAAATATTTTTAGGACATTTAAAATATTCATAAGTTTTAAAATAGTGGACTTGCTTTAAAATCACTTGATATCTTTTAAAAACACATCATCGAGGTTCAACATGTAGAACGAGGCTTGTAACTATAAAAGAAAGAAGGAGCAGGTTGTTACACAACTGCCCCATGTAGATATATTTTGTGCACTATGAATGACCCAATCCCTCTATATCATAGTTTTCCTAGGAAAGGATGTAAATGAGAATTATAAAGAAGAACATTTTGACTGGTTCAAAAGATTTTCTCAATTTCTTTAGATCTTGAACTTTTTCATTTGTTCCTTATATGATTTGACAATATCAAAATTGCACCCAAAATGAGTACAACGAGCTTCTAGAGAGTTCTCACAACTTGCTTGTATCAAAGTGTTCTGGAAAAGACACTCAAATATATTAACCTCACAAACATTTTCATCCTCTGGCATTTGCTTAATTATGTAGAAAATATTAAACTTAAGAGCTATGTTTCCAAAATAAATCCTCATTACACCACTTCGACAATTAATTAAAGCATTAGATGTGGCTAAGAAAAGGCGACCCAAAATAATTTGGAATTATGTACTAACATTTCGAGTGAGCTCAGTATCTAACAGCATAAAATCCACTGGATAATAGAATGAGTTAACTTTGATCAAGACATCCATTACAATACCTTTAGGGATCTAAACAAACTTATCAGGTAACTGAAGTGTCATTTGAGTGGGTTTAGCTTCCCTAAGCCTAACTGCAAGTATACAAAATATGGTAGTAGGTTCACACTCGCCCCCATATCTATCAAAGCTTTCTCAATGTGATGATTCCCAATCTTACATGAAAATGAAGGAGATCTAGTATCCCTATATTTGACCAGATATTTACTCTGAATAACAGAACTAGCACGCTCAATCAAAAATACCTTCTTGGAATATTGATTTTCCTTTTTATTGTGACCTTTAGAAACTTCGCATAAGCAAGTACTTGATGAATTGCATCAATGAAGGGTTTATTAATTTGTACTTGCTTAAACACCTCAGAAATATCATCAAATTTAGTATTTTTCTAAAGATTTTACAGCCTCTGAGGAAATGGGGCTCTAGGAGAAAATTTCTTAACAGGCTCAGAAGGGGACTAGAATCATGAATTTTGAGGGACATTGAATTGACATTCTTCTTCTCTATGGAGTCCAACTTCTCTTCTGTTGGCACTTTAACATGATTACTTTATCTTGATGATAAATGGTCAATTATGTGACATTAATACTCTTAAATATCTTGAGTCTTTATGAGTTTAAATAAGAGTATTAGTTAGATAATGTGAATTAATTTTCTTTGACATGCAAAACAATATATTACCCCTAATAAAACTTAAATGCATGCATTTCCTCAAGTGTAACCTGAGCAAGTAATTACAAAGAAAGTGAATTCCTTGGTTTACTGGTTCTTATGTGCATCCTTGTACAGACGCTAGACAACTAGATTCGTTGACGGGGACTTAAAGCTTAAAACAAATAAAAGCTGCTACTAATGATTTCGATTGTGCCAACAAAATTGGCGAAGGTGGCTTTGGTCCTGTTTACAAGGCCTGTCATTAGCAACAAACTGGCAAATTGATGAGGTTCATTGATGATATGATGGAGTCTGAGGTTGACGAAAAGGAAGCTGAAATTATGGTTGAAGAAGCTTTGTCATGCACAAATGCATCCGCATCACTAAGGCCTACCATGTGTGAAGTGGAACTTGGCAAGTGGGCAGCATCACACGGATAGAAGCAGAAAGTTCAACTCACGGCACAGCTCATGCAGAAAGTTTAAAGCCATTCACTCATGCAGAAGGATGAACAAACACATGCATCAAAAGGACATGAAACAGAACACATGCAGCTCACATAAAGCAGCACACTCACACGGATAGAAACAGAAAGTTCAGCTCACGGCACATGCTTGCAAATTCAATGCAGAAAATGGACACAACTCATGCACATGCAGGCAACTCACGGCTGGAACATGCAGAAAACAGAAAAAGCAAAACAGAAAATGCACATGCAATGACAGCTCACATGTAGAAAAAAAATAGAAGAAGCAGCAGCTCAAACCAACGGACAACACACGGCAAAACAGCATCAACACACCACACTTGCAGAAAATAATATGCAGCACATATGCAGATCACTTGGACAAAACACATGCACATGCAAAAGGAAGAAGAGCAAATCGGCACATGCAGAAAGTAAAGCTCACAGCTGGAGCATATGCATCACACGGATAGAAACAAGAAAACACATGCAGGAAATTGAAGAAAGCAGCACAAATCACGGCACCTCCAAATTACAGCTGGAACTCCACTCACAAGCACATGCAAACCTCCCACTCTCTTAACTCACGGATAACACCTATAAAAGGGAGGGGAAGTTAGTTTGAAGGGGGGCACCGAGAGAGTTTTTTTTAGTTTATTTCCTAGTTTGAGTTTTCAATTCCATTTACTTGTTGTAGTTTTCAATTGTATTACCTTGTTGAGTTTTCAATTTTATTACCTTGTTGAGTTTTAAAGTTTATTACCTTCAAGTTTATTAGCTTCAAGTTTATTACCTTCAAGTTTATTAGCTTCAAGTTTATTAGCTTCAAGTTTATTAGCTTCAAGTTTATTAGCTTAAAGTTTATTAGCTTAAAGTTTATTACCTTCAAGTTTATTAGCTTCAAGTTTATTACCTTCAAATTTATTAGCTTCAAGTTTATTAGCTTCAAGTTTATTACCTTCAAGTTTATTACCTAGTTATAGTTTTTGATATGGTTCTACTTAGATTTATTTTTGTTACTAAAAATATCATGTGTAACTAATTTTCTAAAGCTTGGGTTGTGGAATGAGATTTAATTTATTTTAGATTCTAGTGTGATGCAATATTTTGTTGTGTAAAGTTGACTTCACTAAATTACTAGTCGGATTCAAAAGGAAAATAGATTGCGGCTCTTGCTCTTGTTTTGTTGTTGACGGAAGGCACAACAAAAGCTTGAATTTATCAAGGCCTCTTTCGATTGATTACGAATATAAATTTGGCTAGTAAATTAGAGAATTTCTTGAGAAAATATTGCAAAAACTTGACTCAGCTTATAATGTTGTCTTCCAAGCGTAGAAGCTGTCAAAGTAATACAAGGGTTAGTCCCAAGATCGAATTCACAGGGACAAAGGGATTATCAAAGCGTTGGTTAGATTTTCTTTGTGTAAAGGATGTATCTATTGTGAAAGATGAAAATGGATATGGATCTATGTTTCTAAAATTACTAAAACTAAGAAACTTAGAGAAAATGTGTAGCAAATGAATTAAACTTGCAAGAAACAATAAACAAACACTTGGGTTGGGTTTGAGATTCTTTTTATTTCGGATTCTAGGTAATTTCTCGATTAACAATCCAGTCAAGGAATTGATATTCGGAAGATAAAAAATTAAGCTCACGTTTTTGCAATATTTTCTCAAGAAATTCTTACTAGCCAAATTTATATTCGTAATCAATCAAAAGAGGCCTTCATAAATTCAAGCTTTTGTTGTGCCTTCCGTCAACAACAAAACAAGAGCCGCAATCTATTTTCCTTTTGAATCCGACTAGTAATTTAGTGAAGTCAACTTTACACAACAAAATATTGCATCACACTAGAATCTAAAATAAATTAAATCTCATTCCACAACCCAAGCTTTATAAATTAGTTACACATGATATTTTTAGTAACAAAAATAAATCTAAGTAGAACCATATCAAAAACTATAACTAGGTAATAAACTTGAAGGTAATAAACTTGAAGGTAATAAACTTGAAGCTAATAAATTTGAAGGTAATAAACTTGAAGCTAATAAACTTGAAGGTAATAAACTTTAAGGTAATAAACTTGAAGCTAATAAACTTGAAGCTAATAAACTTGAAGGTAATAAACTTTAAAACTCAACAAGGTAATAAAATTTAAAACTCAACAAGGTAATACAATTGAAAACTACAACAAGTAAATGGAATTGAAAACTCAAACTAGGAAATAAACTAAAAAAAACTCTCTCGATGCCCCCCTTCAAACTAACTTCCCCTCCCTTTTATAGGTGTTATCCGTGATTTAAGAGAGTGGGAGGTTTGCATGTGCTTGTGAGTGGAGTTCCAGCTGTAATTTGGAGGTGCCGTGATTTGTGCTGCTTTCTTCAATTTCCTGCATGTGTTTTCTTGTTTCTATCCGTGTGATGCATATGCTCCAGCTGTGAGCTTTACTTTCTGCATGTGCCGATTTGCTCTTCTTCCTTTTGCATGTGCATGTGTTTTGTCCAAGTGATCTGCATATGTGTTGCATATTATTTTCTGCAAGTGTGGTGTGTTGATGCTGTTTTGCCGTGTGTTGTCCGTTGGTTTGAGCTGCTGCTTCTTTTTTTTTTTTCTGCATGTGAGCTGTCATTGCATGTGCATTTTCTGTTTTGCTTTTTCTGTTTTCTGCATGTTCCAGCCGTGAGTTGCCTGCATGTGCATGAGTTGTGTCCATTTTCTGCATTGAATTTGCAAGCATGTGCCGTGAGCTGAACTTTCTGTTTCTATCCGTGTGAGTGTGCTGCTTTATGTGAGCTGCATGTGTTCTGTTTCATGTCCTTTTGATGCATGTGTTTGTTCATCCTTCTGCATGAGTGAATGGCTTTAAACTTTCTGCATGAGCTGTGCCGTGAGTTGAACTTTCTGCTTCTATCCGTGTGATGCTGCCCACTTGCCAAGTTCCACTTCACACATGGTAGGCCTTAGTGATGCGGATGCATTTGTGCATGACAAAGCTACTTCAACCATAATTTCAGCTTCCTTTTCGTCAACCTCAGACTCCATCCTATCATCAATGAACCTCATCAATTTGCCAGTTTGTTGCTAATGACAGGCCTTGTAAACAGGACCAAAGCCACCTTCGCCAATTTTGTTGGCACAATCGAAATCATTAGTAGCAGCTTTTATTTGTTTTAAGCTTTAAGTCCCCGTCAACGAATCTAGTTGTCTAGCGTCTGTACAAGGATGCACATAAGAACCAGTAAACCAAGGAATTCACTTTCTTTGTAATTACTTGCTCAGGTTACACTTGAGGAAATGCATGCATTTAAGTTTTATTAGGGGTAATATATTGTTTTGCATGTCAAAGAAAATTAATTCACATTATCTAACTAATACTCTTATTTAAACTCATAAAGCACTTTTACTCAAGATATTTAAGAGTATTAATGTCACATAATTGACCATTTATCACTTGATTATCAAGCTGTTTACCCGACCAAAGGGTGGTAATGGACTAAACATGCTCCTACCCCTAAGTAGAAGTAGACACTTTATTAAGGGCATACTGTCCTTTTAGATTGGGTATAGGCTAACTCAGGAATTTTCCTCTCAACCTCTTACCATTGCTAACTGGCCAACTTGACTTTTGAATTTAAGAGACTCCTCTATGGATGATTGTTGTCATAGTGGTGCCACAAATGGAGAAGTAGATTGAGGAACAAGAGCATAAATTGGGTTAGGTGGTCGAAATTGACTTTGTTGTTGCATATGTGATCCACCTAAATTCATGAGAGGTTGATTTTATCTCCAAGAAAAATTAGGATGGCTCTGCCAATTAGGATTGAATATCTTTGAAAAATGACTAGCAAATGGCTTCCCAAAATTAACTAGTGAATTTGCTTTCTCAACATAGCACTTTGAGTAGGCCTATGTGGAATGACATGTTTGTGTCGTATGCATGGGACTAGCATAGAGAGAACATATTTAATCTTGAACTGGACTGATAGAATTCATGGTTCTACTTAAAGTCAAAGCTTCAACCTTACCAATGAGATTGTCTAATCTAACCTTAATATCATGATCTTCAGTTATTTTATATAAACCCCCTTTCTTAACTATCAAGGATGATCTCTCACTATGATTAGAAAAATCCTGTTGCTAGAAGTTTTCTAATAAGTTATCAAAAAATTTGTAAGCCTCATCATTTGTTAAACTCAAAAATCCACTACCATTCATCACCTCAATCATGTTATGGTTTGTTTGAGTTAAACCGTTATAAAAATATTCTACCAATCTCCATGTCTAAAAACCATAGTGGGGAAACTACAAAATCAAGTCCTTAAATCTATCCCAACTCCCATAAAAGTTTTCATTATCTTCTTGATAAAAATCAACAATCTCTCACCTCAAAGAATTGCTTTTTGACATTGAAAAACATTTAGACAAAAATTTTGTAACAAGAATATCCCAAGAAATGATAGATCTAGAAGGCAGAGAGTTATGTCAGGTCTTGCCTTATCTTTTAAAGGAAATCAAAATAAGCGTAGGCGAATTGACTCATTAGTGAAGTTTTAGTACCTAAAGGTAGCATAAATTTTAAGAAAATCCTTTAAATGCATGCAAGGATCTTTTCTTTCAAAACTATGAAAGGTAGGAAGTAATTGAAATATTTGTGGCTTCAAATCATAGTGTGTCGCAGTAGTTGTAGGCAACACTATACATGATGGAGGGTTGGTGGTAATGGGTGAAAACAACTCCGTAAAAGTTTTTGTATCATCAAAATCTTCTCCCATTGTAGACAAGGAATTAGAATCTAGACTAACAAGATGATGTGTATGATCATGTACCCACGTTTTCATACAACACACAATATTGCAATTTGTTTCTAATTTTTTAATTAATTTATTTATTTAATAAAACCAACTGACTACAACTAGTAAAAGAATAAATTTAGTCAATATTCAATGTATTTTTTTACCAAGTTTGTGGCAATGACACCAAAAGCTTGTGAAAAATTTTAGTTTACTCGCAAGTGCATGAACCGTACTGAAGTATAGTTTAGCAAAAATGAGGTCGAACCCACATGAATTGGACTTGTAAAAACATAGCAAACTAATCAAATATAACCAAATAAATTCTAATCTAGTTCAAAACGATGAGTTGTAAAATAAAATAAGAAATTCAAAACTAAATTATGATACCACATATGATAAGGATAATGGTAGGTGGTATATGGAATCCCACATTACTTGATAAGGAAAATATATTGCTCTTTATAATATTTCAATGGGGCTCCAATTGTATCATTGACTAATCCTTTGGATTATAGGCCATGTGGTTTGGGCCGTCCATTGGGGCATTATTTAAATCAATTAATCAAACCATGAAATCATTAATTTATTAAACTAATCATAATAAAAAGAACTAAAATAAATTATAAAGATGCAAACTAATCTAAACGATGAATAAACTATTAATGGAGAATAAACTAAGGTTTTGTAATCCACCTCATTAATACATAGTAATATATTTATGATAATTGATTCTTTTCGAGAATCTACATGATAATCTAGAAATCAATCTTGTTATCATGGAAAATATCATCATTGAAATCTTTTTTGCTTTTAGACAATATTTAAAGTATGTTCTTGTTCGCTCAAAATTGTAAAACCAAACCATCACTTTTATCTATTAAAACAAATCACAATTTATATAAGATTTTATTTTTAACAAAATTATAAATCAGATTCTCAACTGATTAAGATTATTCTAGATCATGAGAAAAATATGATTGAACTTAGGGGTGGGCTCCGACTCCGAAGGAGTCGGAATGGTCAGCTTCGACCTTGGAAAAAATTTTTCGCTTCGACTCCGACTCCGAACGGATGTCGGAACTCCAATCGGAGTTCCCCGATCGGAGTATGGTTGGGCTTCACCCAATTCTGACTCCGAAGGCCCACCTCCTACTCCGAAGGCCCACCTCTGAAGGCCCATGCGCAATCCAAGGCCCAACCACCTAATTGACTTCCAATTTAAAAAAAAAATGATGTAAAAAAATAATAAAAAAACTTAAATACAAATGGCATTGATTAAATTCCATATAGTCATACATTACAAAACCAAAGAGTAGTAAATTAGTAATTGAACATTGAAAAAGTCTTGATTCTTGAACATCAATAAAGGAACAAAGTCTTGATTCTTGAAGTTGAAACCAGTAGCCACTACCATTCGGCATTCGTTCTCATAAGCTTTTATCTGCAAAATAATACATATGAAAATATTTTTAAAAAATATAGTATAAATATGAAATGGTCAATAATTTTTTAAATGATTTAAAAATACTAATATAGTACTTGAATAGCATCACTACAACACATGAACAAAACTCCTCATCCATGTAACTTGTAACTCATCTGCAATTATCACTCATCCGCAACTATGCTAGGGTTCACAAGTAGGTCTACAAAATCATAAAAATTAGAAGTTCAATAATTAAAACATTACAAATATTTAAATTATCATTTAAAAGCATATAAACTATAAAGTTACTTGATTCAAGCCTATAGCTCTCGGGATCAATGATATCTACTCCAATGGGCATTTCACATAACCATTTTTGAGTGCAAATGAGGGCCTCCACAGTTGAAGCTGACAACGAACTCTGATAAGCATCGAACACACGACCTCTAGTACTAAATGCTGACTCAAATGCAACCGTAGTGATAGAAATAACTAGCAGATCTCGGGCTATTTGGGAAAGAATAGGAAACTTGGTGGAATGAACCTTCCACCAAGTTAATAACTGAAATGCATCACTAGGTGCCTCGACATCTTCCATCAAATAGCATTCAACCTCAGACCTATATTGCATAATATTTCTCGATGCACGCCTTTGATGATATCGCTACACCAGTGGTGATGAAATAGCTGCAACAGAAGCAGTGTAATCACAGGAAGATGTTGAACTGGTTGGGTGTGAGGAGCTACGGCTACCACTTGCTGATGTAGAATGACCATTATTGTTGTAGTGACTATATAAGTCATCAATATCCTTTCTCAGCTCTCTAATAAACTCTTTAGCCTTCTCTTCCCCAAAGATGTCAATAAAGAAAAATTGTATAATTTTCAACTTATATCAGGGGTCAAGGATTGCAGCCACAAGTAATAATATATTTATCTTCACAATATCCCCCCAATATTTATCATATTTTGATTTCATCCTCATAGCTATAGCAAATAACAGTCCCTCATTGTTAGCATAACTCTATTGCCAGTGTTCATGAATCCTCGAAAGCTCGTTGAAGTACAAGTTCGCAGTACAATATTTGGATCTAGATATCCACATAGTTGTATCATAAAACAACTTCAAAAAATCAACAAAAGACTTCACACAATCCCAATCAACTGCATCTGGTGCACCGAGCTCCCTTCTCCCCCAAGTAGACTCCATCAAAGCATATCTCAAACCCCCATCCTCGACCTCCATTCTCTGGAAAGCTCTTTCGTACTTCTGCGCCACCTATAACATCATATATGTCGAGTTCCATCAAGTCGGAACGTCCAAACAAAACGTGGCAGAAGATGGAATCTGAAGCCGTTCTGCTATCGCCTTAAACTTGCCAAGCCTTTGGTAGGAAGCCCTCACACATCTCACAATGTTGCGAACTTTGGTAATTGAATCATCAACCTCCTTCAACCCCTCAGAAACAATGAAGTTGATGATATGAGCACAGCATCGAACATGTAGGAACTCGTGTCCATGAATGATATCATTTTTTACCATTGTATTCCTCTTGAACCACTCAATTGCAGTGTCATTGGCACTGGCATTGTCAACTATGATACAAAGGACTTTTTTAATACCTCAGTCCTGAATACAATCATCCATTATTGCACCAATGGATGCACCCTTGTGATCAACAATCTCTTTAAATCCAATTATCTGTTTATGCAGCGTCCACTCACTGTTAATAAAGTGGGCTGTGATACACATGTAGCCCACATTTTGTATGGAGGTCCATGTATCAGTGGTGAATGACACTCTCTGGCAAGTCTGACTAAACATCTCCTTCATTTCCGTCTTCTCCCTCACATGCCTCTTTAAACAATCTTGCATAACTGTATACCGTGAAGGCATGGGAAAACATGGCTCAAGGCAGCACACAAATTTGTTGAAGCCTTTTTTGTCAACTGTGGTAAAAGGCATCTCATCAGTAATGATCATCTCTACAAGTAATTCCCGCAACATCTTCTCACTATATTGAGGGATTATAAACTTCTTAACATGTGAAGGGCCACCATCAGTTGCCATTTGAGTTTTGTAACCGAACTTGGTTTGATTAGTGCCAGTGGCTGCCACTCCCTTCGCGATCTTCTACCGCTAGCAACCAGTAAGATGTGCTATTAATACACTGGTGCCTTGCTTCTTCGAATGGCAACTACAAAGTTTCCCACTGTGGTTGCATCTTGCCTAGGGTTTCACACGATCAGCAGGAATTTTAGTGAAATGTTCCCACGTCCACGACCGTTTTTTAGAAGACCGTGGTGGTTGATCATGCTCAATGGGCACATCTGCCATCTCCTCTTTTTCATTGAACATATCTTCATCTTCTCCTTCTATATGTACTTGGAGTCGACTACTTGCACAAAAAGTAGTTGCTCTAGATGCTGGTCTAGATGCTGCCCTAGATGGGCTCTAGGAGTGGAAGTACACGCCGTTGTCGGGGTGGAAGCCCCCACCGGTGTAGGAGCACTGGCATTGTTTCCACAATCTCTACTTCCACTAGGTCTAGCATCCATACTATTTGAAATCAAAGAAGCTGAAAAATTAAATTAAAAGCAGGGAGTTAGTTGCTAAATAAAAAAATGTAAATAAAAAAAATTAGAGCAAAGCTGTAAAACCATCACAAATTTGAGAAGTAGCATTAGATACTTAACTAGTTAGAATTGTGATAAATTATGTAATCTTTACATAATGTTCAGCCCACCACTAGATAACAGGCTAGTTGTGGTGCTCATGTGTTCCAGATATTGATGAGTGTAAAGATAGTTCGAATCCCTGCAATGCTACCGCAACATGTACCAACACTGACGGGAGCTACAAATGTACTATTCATGGAAAACTCGATCAATCCATGACCATCATTATTGCCCTGGGTATGTATAACATATATAGGAATGGTGCTATTACAGTACTACTCGTCTCTTTTATTTTTTTTATTTTTTTATTTTCTAACTACATATATACATGCATGATGGATTTGGTTTCCCAATTACCTCACTCACTTCCCATGCAATAATTATAATTTGGTAAAAAATGAACCATTTTGATTAATGCAAAAGTCCTTTAAGATAAGAAAATTAATGTTTTAATGGGTAAGTTAATTTGTAACCTTAGCTTTAGTATAAAACGTGGTTGAAATCCGCTAATGGAAGATATATCTTTGCTTCTCCAACAATCACTAGCTACAGCTAGGCTTTAAATCTTTCTTCTTTTTAATCATGATCACTAAGTAAGTACTTAAAACTCGAAACTCAACTATACTCCTTGTAGGACATTTTTATATATTACATATTGAAATCTTAACTTTGTTGAAGTCTTTGTTACCAACTGAAGGAGAAATTGAGATACATTCTATGTGGTCAAAATGCATGCTTAAACATTTACAGGTGTCAGCTTGATAAGGGAAAAGATTTACTGCACCAGATGACTAATAGGTCCCAAACTTAGAGAGTAAACATGCTAAGATAATTTGTTTTCTCTTCGGGTAAGAATGTACCACAAATTTGAATAAACTTGCATAATAATCATTAATAATTCTTGGCTGCTTAAATAGCAGAATCCCGTACAGTTCAAACCGAAATAAAAGGGAAACTTGCTAACTAATAAATGAACTACAACACACGTAAAATAGAGCATGCAAATACAAAAAAACAGAATAAAACTAATGGAAATAAAAGTTGACGTAAAACAAGTAAAACTCTCAACTGTCCATTCCACTTCTACACGTTAAGCCACGACCCAGTCCATCCAGTTTACTCCTCATTCTTCACGTGCCCATAACTTTTTTCCACTACGTCCCACCTTCCTATCTGCATGCCGCATAGCTTGTTATGTCCAATGTTATCCCAGTATTTGGGATTTGGCCTACGGGGCCTTGCTGACCATCGTGGCTTATCAATGACCGATTCAACAAAGAGGTGAAAAAATGTGACACACTAGTTGGTATGATTGGAAATGACAAAAGGAGTCACATGTACTATTGTTACTGATATATGTCTCGAAATTGTGAATTTCTACAGGTGACCAAACATGAGGATGCTCCATAAGATGAATGTAAGCACTGGAATTGGAGATCTGAAGGAGACCTATTGCCGAATGGTGCATATTTTACAGCATCAGGTGCTGGGGCTTCATCAAGCTATGCCAAGGCTTCGAGCTTAGGAGCAAGACCGTCTGCTCTTGTCGGCACAATTACAACGAGTGCAGGTGCACTAAATTGCAGGAAGGGTTCTCATTGCTGATTGTGATATCTCAACAACAATCCTTGCAAGTGATTTGAAGTCTAGTTGAGAGGCTAAATATGTAGAAAATTTTAGTAGAAAGTGAGGAGGGGGAGGGGGGAGAGTAACAAAGAAAAGGGCACAAGAAGCTAGGGGTCAATGCTCTCTAGGATTTACTTTTCTAGGCTTTTTCTTCACTCCATGTTTTCTCTTTCTACCCATTTACAGTCTCATAATTTTCTTAAATTATCTTATAATTTTTATATCAAATCTCTCTCTCTCTCTCTCTCTCTCTCTCTCATGAGACACAACACAAAACTCAAAGAACCTCGAACAACTCGAGCAGAGTAGGGAAAAACATAGGAGAATAATATTGTAAGAAAAGAAGAAGACCCAAAAGACAAAAAAGAAAAAAATGGTAGTAAAGACAAAGGAAAAGCTTTAAACCTACCAATCATAATAATTTACGTGATTTGGAAAGTCCAACTACCACTTTAACTGTTACCGAATTCGCTACATGAAAGAAATAGCCAAGTAGGGCTTCATTTCTCATTGCGATAAGGGAAAAAAAAGATACCTGTCGAAGTAATGCAATAAATCCAAAGTGTCCATTCCAAAAGAACATTAGCTACTTTGGATTCTTCGGCTCATGATCAATTCTGGTAAGGAAGTATTAAACTCTCGCGAAAAATTACAAGTCTTGATCCTTATAACAAGCTAATTAGGATTTCCTACAACTTGTTTTTTTTTTCTGAATTACAAACAATTCAAGATCACCAACTCGAGAAGTGGGTCCAAATGATATCCAAACAGTTTGCATGCAACCCCATTTAAAGTGTTAGTGATCAAATGATCAAATGACCGAATTAAAGTGTACTTGAGGCATTTTCACAAACAGTTTGCATGCAACCCCATTTACATTCCTATAACAATCATGTCGATATTGCATTTCCATCCTAATTACATACAGCGAATTAAATTCATACACCAACAAATTAAATTGAAGAATAAGGGACCATTACATTACATTATGTGAAAAAAGAATAAAGCCTAAAATTACCAATTGGGAACTGGGAAGGCGACATTGACCAGTGGGCACTCCACTCGGTAGGATGCAGGACGACGGCAAGACAAAGCGGCGTGTAAGGACACTTAGGGCCTTCGTGTGAGGCTATGCCGCTGTGAACTAAGTCTGAGTTTGAGGTCTAGAGGCGAGGGGGCGAGGAGAAGGGGTAAATGAAGAGAAGTGAAGAATTGAAGAGAAATGGCCGAAATGCAATGGGCCATACCGAAACAACGCCGTTTAATAAAGGGGTAAATTTAAATATAAAAAAAAAATGCTAAACGATGTCGTTTTGCATCTGTTTTAATTATAAAAAAGTCAGAGTTTGGAGTCAGAATTTAGAGCAATTAACTACTCCGACCTCCGAACATGTACTGGGAGCTACATCGACTCTGATTCCGACTTTCGAAAATTCCGACTCCATCAGAGTTGAAATCGGAGCGCAGTTCGGACGGAATCGAAAATTTTAAAATTGTGGATAGCTCTACTTGAACTTATATCAAGAATTATATCTCTCTCAATTGATATGAAGCAAGAATAATAGATTGTTGGACATACAAATAATTGGGAAAAAAAATTAATCTCATAAATAATATTACTAATCTTCAATGAGGTTTCATTCTCAACCTTAGTTAAAAACTTAGCTAGACATGTTCACGACAATAAATTCTAAAAATTGAACGTAAATAAGTATTAATGCAGTATAGAAAAGAAACTGAAAAAAATAAAAATTATAGTACTGTTAAAACATAAACCTAACTGTAAAAGTGAAGGTAGAATCCCAATCTTTCTTCCCTCCGTACGAGCCCTGCACCGCTGAGTTTCTTTTCTATGTTCGGTGTCAAGAGTAAGGCCTCGTTTCGATGTTGGAAGGTACTGAGATTAACTTAGTTCAATCTAATTTTAAGCTGAGGATCAACTTAGTTCAGTCTAATTTTAAGCTGAGTTTAATACCCAAACATTCAACTCTCAATCACTAAATATCACTCAACTCAAAATCACTTTACATGTGAGATCCACAACATTTTTCAACCGAAATCTTTTTACACGTGAGATCGATAACATTTTTCAACTTCTTGTAAATATATCTAAACTCATCTTAATATCTAAACACATCTAAATTCATCTTAAGTAAGTTTCACAAAATTTACTCTACAATCTCAACTCACTGCTATCAATAAAAAATTCAATTCATCTCAACTCAATTCCATATTCAAACGTGCCCAATGAGGGCCGTCATGTATGTTCTCAAGTATATAAAGACCAAGAAGCCAAACTTCCTTTTTGTTTATTCCTAACGTTTCATACTTGCCAGAAATTCTTTTTTTATTGTTTGATTTTTTATTATTATCTTTTCTTTAGCCTTCACGTTCCGCTTGTTCCAGCCATCCAGCCATGTTTATTGTTTCCTGTGCACTTTATCCTTTCTTCCAACTTTTCCTTTCACTTTTGCTTCTCTTATTATTATTATTATTTTTTTCCATCTTACGTCAAAGATTATTTTTTTATTCCTATATGAAAAATAAATATTTAAGTAATAAAAATATAAGAATTAGCACTACATAATTGTGATAATGCTTAATTTAAAGTAGTAAAATTATGTACAATTTGACTATTATTACATACCTCACTCAATTCAACAATGAGTGATTAAATATTAATGATCAGGATGAGAAAATCACATTGGCAACCCTCCTAGGGGGCATATGGCGTCAATTTTTGTTCACGGCAGAATTGGTGAGGATGACTCCGTCAACACTAAGAGAATTCATGTACAAAGTAGAAGACTTTGTCAATGCTGAAGCCACGCTTTAGGTCTTAAGGGCGTCCCAAAAAGTTGAGATGAAGAAGGCAAATGAAGATACTCAAAGGTCAAGTAAGAGAAGAAACTCTGAAAAAGCTAGGCAAAGCCTATATGACAAGAAGTGGGAAGGATGAGCACCCCCTCAGGAACAAGGTTCAGAGCTAGTTCATAACATTCTGAATGTGCAGGCGGAAGGAGAGTCGCAGGTCCAGGGGAAATGACCAGTTGGGGAGAGGGCGACATTTCTGCATTTGCCATTAGTGAGACAATTAGTACTAAACCATAGACTGCTACACAATGAAAATGAGAATCAAGAAGTTGAAAGGAAGTAGTTGGTCACGGAACACTTGAATTGAAGCAAATGTCTGGAATAAGAACGGAGTAGAAGCTCCAAGTGGTGGCGAACAACGGGGGTGAACTGTGATATCTGCTCCTTCTTTCTTCTTCTTGATGTATGAGCCTCGATCTACGTG
Organism: Carya cathayensis; assembly: GCA_011037825.1. Classification (NCBI taxonomy): domain Eukaryota; kingdom Viridiplantae; phylum Streptophyta; class Magnoliopsida; order Fagales; family Juglandaceae; genus Carya; species Carya cathayensis. The sequence goes on along the minus strand of QGSO01000898.1, from coordinate 160,078 downwards.
TCAAACTTCGGTCTACGTGTTGAGCTTCATTCTATGTGCCGAGCTTCAATCTACACGCTGAACCTTATCCTAAGTGTTGTACCCGGATGGCGTGTTCTATCCAGCAGATTTCAAAGTAAGATAGATATTTTAAAGTTTACGGATATTTTAAAGTATTATGGAAATATCTATAGGAGATATTTCCAGTATTATTAGATAAGCTTGTTTTTAAAGTAGCACAATTATAATATATTAATGAGCTCTGAAAGTATTATAATTGTGGACAATTATTTATATTAAATATTTTAGTTGTTTTAAAATATTAAGAGGTTTAACTTTACGTTGAAACTCTTATTTAAATTAAATGATTTTATTCTCTTTGAGTAATTAACGATGATTTATCATTTTAAATAATGATGAAGAAATATTATTTTATAAACTTTAGTTTATAAAATAATATTTTATCTTAATTCCTCTCAGTGTTTTATGTAAGTGTTTTATTAGTTTAAATGATTTTATTCTCTTTGAGTAATTAACGATGCTTTATCATTTTAAATAATGATGAAGAAATATTATTTTGTAAACTTTAGTTTATAAAATAATATTCTACCTTAATTCCTCTTAGTGTATTATTAAAGTGTTTTATTTTAAATAAAACATTTACGTGTTTTCAAATCAGTATTTAAACTCATCGTTGGATCGTTTGAGGATCCCGAAGCGTAGGATTGAGATTAAATACCTAGGCCCCTACCCTTTCCCTTCACTTTTTCCTTTCTTCTTTTTCTCTCTTCTCTCTCTTCCCATGCACGTCCAGCCGATACACGGCTTTGCCTCCACCATGAGCTTCAAGCCTTCCAGCCAACCACCACCAGCCACCGTAGGCCTCACCGCTAGTTACCGATCACCCCCCACATGCTGGCCAACACCTCCTCTAGTCGGCCAAGCCACACGGCCTCTCTCTCTCCTCCCACGGCTTCACAAGCCGAAATGGGTATGAACTCATATCCTTCCTCCACGCCACCGTACACGGCAGCTATGGTCTCACCTCTGGTCACCAAATGACCACCACCATCTAGCCATCATTCCTTCCCACCGGCAAGCCCCCATGTGCCCTCCTCCTCCCTCCATGGCACCACCCTCAAAATGGGTTTTACACCCATTTCCTCCACCTAGAGCCACCATACACGGCCAAAACGGCCACCGAGCACCACTAGTGGAATCACCACGTCATGGGCTTCCTCCTCATGTCCTTCTTTCTCCCTAACTCTCTCTCTTTCTCCGATGGGTTTCCACACCCTTTGTTACGGTTGCACCACCGTGCACCACTGTACACAGCTACCCAAGGTGTTTCACCATCACCACCTTGTTTCTCTCATCACCACGAACTTCTCCAACAAATTTTATGGCTAACGAAGCTATGTGTAGCTCTCACTCTCCCTCACTCTCCAAGGCCGAAATACACTTCTAAAGGCCGATCCGTCACTGTGAGCCACCGTATGGCCACCACCTCGCCACCACAGCTCCATCACATCTTCATCTACATTTCCCTAACTTGCCATGAAGTTCTATGGCCTTCTTCCACCTCAAGCAAACTCCCACCATTCAGATTCACTGTTCACGGCATGATGTCGCTGCGCCCCGCCACCTTTCATCACCACGAGGCCACCTTGAGCCTTTCAAGACAACGCCTAGCTATTCTCAAGCCCAAACTACCACTTTATGTGGTGGACAATCATCGTATGCGGTGTTACCGCCATGTACGCTCCTCCGACGCATGATCGTGATGAGCAGCAAGCGACGCACAGGTTATCCCGTCGATGGTATAACCCTCTATCTCTAGTTATTTATGCTTAAAGTAGTTGATTGGCTAGACTGTAGACTGTGTAGTTAGTATTTGTGGAGTTCGTGACTCACACAAAAATGAGTAGCACTAATGCTCTCCCAAGTGCAGGAGGATGTCGTGTAATAATAAGAAATAAATTCCTAGATCGTCTCATCAGGGAAAGTTACTCAAAAATTAAACTCGTTGAAAAAGTGTGAAAAACTTCACAAAGAAAAAAAAACAGATGGTATGTGCAATGAATGGAAAGGATTACTAGTCATGGACTAGATTCATGTTTTTAGATTTTTGATTGTCGGATGTAAATGACTAATAGATTAAATTCAGAAATTAATAAAACTAAAAGAATTTAAACTAGATTAGAAAGTAAATGACAAACATGCATTGAATAAAAAATAAAATAAAATATACGAAAATAGCACAAGAACATAAAATGAAAGAGAAGATAATAAATAAAGATGCTCTACTCTAAAGAAAATAAAAGAGAAAAGTATCCGAAAGAAAATAAACGCTGAACTGAAAAGTAATTAAAATGCTGAACGGAATAAAATCTAAGAATAAACGAAAATGTGAAACACCCAAGAGATATAAATCCAACACCAGTCGAAAAGTAAGAGGATGCCAAAATCCCACGGTATGCAAATGGAAACCAACACCAATAGAAAAGAAAAGGGTCTAAAAATAAAACTAAGAACCAACAAGAAAACTGGGAAAAGAGGTAAACGTAAACATAAAAAAATAAAATCAGTTTGAAGAACCAAGATATGCCATTAAATGAAAACGTAGAGACTCCAATAAAACCCAAAAATAAAAATGAATCCCGAGAGAGAGAGATAGAGCTTTTGCCCCTCTGTTTTATATCTGAACAAACAAACAAACGAAGAAATAAAATAAGAGAGGACCAAAACGAGAGAGCTAGAGAGAATTTCCGCTCGTAAAGTCTAAACCGAAAAACGTAAAGCTAAAAAAAAAAATAGTTCCAGTGCAGAAGAAATTATTGGTCTGAAACGCCGAATAAAACATAAAACATAAAGCAGAAAAATGAAAACAAATATATCTTGCGTCTAAACCAGCAACTGAAAGGAAAAATGAATTCAAACCACTTAGTTTAAGTATGGAAAACAACAGCAAAACAAACTGAATGCAGAAAATAAAATAAGTGCTGCTCTTTTTCAAGTCTAGAGTAAATTCTGTGTGTGTATTCCCCCCTTCTTCTAAGCTTCCAGCCCCTTAGTTTTATAGGTCAGCTTGTGTGTTTTCTGCCCTCTCATTTTCTGTCCGTGATTTATGCATGTTTTCGGTGCATGAATTCCAGCCGTGATGCTTGTTTTCTGCATCTGTTTTTTTCTGCATCATTTTTCTGCATTTTGCCGTGTGCTACATGTGCTGTGGGCTCCAGCATGTCTTTCCTGCTTCATTTTTCTGCATGCTTTCGGTTTCGGTGGAAATTCTATTGTGATTGCTTCCATGTGTTTGTTTCATGCATTAAAGTTTTGCTGTGTGCTGCTTCTTCCTGTTTTTACTTTCTGCTGCAAGTGTGCCTTGAGGTGCCGTGATTTCAGCTTCTGCCGTGTTTATTGATTTTCTGTTTGCATGTGTATTTGACTTTCTGCTGATGTAAGTTGCTGCTGCCGTGAGTTGAATTTCTGCTGCATGTGAATTTTTCCTCTGCATGTGTAGCTGCCGTGAAAGACTTTCTGCTGCATGTGAATTTTTTTCTTCTGCATGTGCTGCTGCTGTTGTCCATATTTTTGTTTCTTCATTTTCTGCATCCGTGGACTGCATGTGCATGTGTGCTTTGCTTCCCTTTTATTTTCTGCATATGTGTGAGTTCCATTTTCTGCATTGAAGTGCTGCATCATTTTCTATTTTATGCATTTCTTCATGTATTCGGTTTTCTCTGCTGTCCGAGTGTTGCTTGTTGATCTGAATGTGCTGTTTTGAGTTGGTGTGTGCTTATAATCAAATTACATTTTTGACCAAGAAGAGTGCACATAGACAAAGCTATTTTAATCTACAACCTTAAAACAAAGTGTGCGTGGAAAACTGATCATCTGAAAGGTTCAACAGGTGCAGATTCTTCAAGAAGAGCTGCAGCCTCAAAGCATTCAGCAGCTTCTAGTTCTGTTGCCCCGATGTCAGCTTTGTAGAGCTGCCCAAGATTGTACCAAGCCAAAGGGTTTGTTCTGTCAAGTCAAAATGCATCAGTCAAAAGGCTTCTCACAACCGGCAATGATTGGCCACCAAGCTCTCAGAGGACACAGGCAGCAGATATCAAGCTTGGGGAATGCGTAGGTTCAACATCTAATGCCTTTCGAAATGATTTCAGCGCTTCTTGGTGGAGACCTTTGGCTTCATAGAGTAAACCTGTAGAATGCCATCTAGAAGCAGAATAAGGATTGATAGCCCGAGATTTTGAAAGGCAAGCCTCAGCATCCCGCCACTGTGATAATCTTGTATATACATTAGCTAAATCATGCCATATTTCCATTTCCAAACTTCGGTGACGGTCTCTCCTATTCTTTAGGAGATTCTTCCCAAAACCTAAGCTTTTAGTGCGACCTTGAAGAAAAGCAAGAAGTTGAGTATATGTCTCTATAGCATTCTTTAACCGACCCTATGCAATCTGAAGTTTAGCTCTAGTTCGCAACAGTTCTCCTTGGTCCCACCTCCCAGTCCTTCAACACTAGACCCAGCCTCAAGTTCCAACAGCTGCTTTGCATGATAAAGTGCAACATCCAACTTCCTTTGCTCAGCATGTTCTAGGCAAAGATGATAAACAATGTATGGATCTCTTTTGAAATTTATTTAAACTGCAAATAAGGAAATAACACTTGAAATAAATTAATAAGAAAAAAATAGATTATTAAAAATATATTATATATGTGAGAAAATATTGTCCAATTAAACCATAGTTATAAAATTAAGCATAAACATGATATTAATCAATTTAAAAATTACAACTCGAATTTATGCTTATTAACTATTTTTCCATTTAAAACCAATAATAATGTCATGAGGAATTTAAAATACATTGGTTTTAAATATCTAAAATATGCAATATCTCGGCTCAATCAGTTCGCTGCGTAGTTGTGAAGTGTTGGGCTTGATTGTATAGTACTTTGGACTGTGCTGTGAAGTATGGGCGTGAGATGGATGCCGTAGTTGTGATACGGCGTGTAGTGTGAAGAGAGTATGCGTGAAGCGTACTCTATGTAATGCAGCAACGCGTCGAGTGACGTGTGCTGTAGTGATGTGTGGCGTAGAAGGAAGGGAGTGCACGTGGAGTGTACTCCCTGTTGTATGGAGATGCACCGTATGATGTGTATCATGTTGATAAGTGTTGTAGCGAAGAGAGTACGCGTGGCGCGTACTCCATGTCGCGTAGCGATGCATCGTGAGACGTGTATCGTAGCGATGTGTGTTATAGTGTGGATGAAAGAGAGTTCACGTGAGTGTACTCTGTACTAGGTCGTGATACACCGGATGGCGTGTCACGAAGGGTTGGATGGCGTAGTAGAGAAGTTTGGAGTGTATGGTGTAGCGTTGGGAAACTGTGTAACAGTGTCCCGAAGCAATGGTGATGTGGCTGTAGTCCAAGGTAACGAGTGTTGCCTTGAGGCTGATGTATGGCTGAGGGTATGTGTGAAGCGGTGAACAAGTATCAGAGAGTGTAGTGGAAGCGTGATAGCATCGTTCTGTTATTCGGGAATGTGCCCTGAGCTACATAATGTCACAGAGGCGCATTTGTGGATGCAATCCTCTTGTTAAGTGGCGGGAACTGTGTAACAATGTCCCGAAGCAGTGGTGATATGGCCTGTAGTCTGGGGTGATGGGTGTCACCTTGTGGTTGACTATGGCTAAGAGTATATGGAAGTGGTGTAAAAGTATCAGAGCGTGCAGCGGAAGCATGATGGGTATCGTGATGTGACTCGAGATTAGTCTTGAGCTGCGTGATGTGACAGAGGTGCATTTGTGGATGCAATCCTCTCCTATCAAGTGTTGGGATGAACTTGTACAGGGTCGGGAAGTAGGAAGAATCCTATCAATCGGATCTGAGCAAGTTGGTATTGGAGTATGGAGCTTGTTCATACAAGCAGCGTTCGTTGGAACTATAAGTTGCTCTTAGGTGATAAAAGGGGATGAGATGCAAGTGTCTTTGGCGAGACACGTGTACCGGGCATGTTTACCATATGTAATAGGTAATCTGTTCTGAGCATGATTACATGGTATTTTAGCCCCAGAGTTGGCTTGAATTCATGTAACATGTCTGGATGGGAATGAGGATGCAGTATGGGCTAGGATACGTGAAGGTAGTAACGGGTAAGTTGTCTAAGGTTGGGACGCATGACTCTGTCGGTCGGAATCATGCTTCAGATTGTGGAAATAGAAGAACGAGACGGAGGTCTTAGTGTCTTAACCCTAAGGTGAATCACGAAGGTTCACTTTAAGGAATAAGACCCGGAAGGTTTTAGTATAGTAAATGGCACATGAGAGCCCAGGGATGGATGGAGAGTGTTCCAAGTGAGGCATAGTTATATCTTTAGAATATTTACTTATGCATTAGATAGATGATGACGTAAGGTTATGTGTATGCATCTAGGTTGCCATCTGACACACACATGTATGGACTGCATGGAATGAGTATGGCATGAAGTCCAGATAAGTATTACGTTCATACTCTTCTAAAGTTTTCTTTATGTAAACGAAGAAGAAGAAGAAAGCTTTTCTCTAAAAGGAAAATGAAAACGAAACGTAAGTTTTCAAGTATAAGTACGTAGCGGCCTTCCTTGGCAGCCCCTTTTACACACCCAAAGTATGTACGTGTATGCATGTAAATGGATGTTATATGTAGTACGTATTGTATGTATGTTCATGAAAAGGAAACGAAATGATGCTTTAAAAGATGTAAGAACCATTAAGGGATGTAAGGACTGAAACTGTAATGAAAAGAAAGAAAAGAAAACAAGATCTTTTCATAAAGTAACTCTCTTTCCTAAAATGATTCTTTTTAAACTCTTTTTAAACAGCTCTTCTTCAAAGAAAAGAAAGAAAACCATTTTCTCTTGAAGAAACTTCTTTTAAAAGGACTTTTACAAAAAGAAAGAGAGAAAACCATTTTCTTAATTAAAACTTTTATGAACCGTAAGAACTGTAAGAAATGTAAGAACTGTAAGAAACGTAAGAACTGTAAAGACTGAAATGAAAGAATGGACTATAAAGGAAAGGAAAGGACTGTAAAGGAATGAATGGACTGGACTGAATGGATGATGTACGAAAATATGTAACGGCCACATGGACTAAAATGGATATGGTACCAATGAATGGAATGGACGGGGTAGATTGCAATGCCGAGTAAGTAGTATTGGTAGTGCACCCAGTGCTGCACCCTGACGGAATGGATTCCCAACCCGTGGCCATGGGCGGAATCAGGTCCAAAAGACCGCTAACCCCAGCACACGAGGCGTAACAGTGTGCAATGGCCAATGAAAGTGAAAAGAAAGAACGGATGCATGTTAAGAAAAGAATGCATGTATGTATGGATGAACGGAATGCATGAACGTATGTAAGTAAGGAAAGATGAACGAATGAACGTATGTATGCATGAATGCAAGTAAGAAGAACGAATGCATGAAAACATTCTTTAAGAAATGAAGGCAGCAATGCGTGGGGAACTGTTTTAAAGAAGAAAGCATGTTTATAAAGAAAAACCCCAACTTGCAATTTTTTAAAACAAAAAGAACGACGTATGCATGCTAAGTACGATATGTATGTATAGAATGATAAGTGCATGATTGAAAATCTATGTTATTATATTTTAACCATATGAAGTAATGCTTACGAGTAATCGACTTATTTTAGTTTTTATGTGTGCCCTCCCAAGCACAAGATGAGCATGATAGGTCAGGACGGGCATAGCCCAAGGGGCAAGAGCACGAAGGCCTAGGCAAGATGTTTTTACATGAAAACTTCAAATTATGAAATTTAATGTTTTCCGTTGTAATCCCTTTAATTAAGAAAACGAATTTTATTTATAGCATGGAGTCTTTTGTATCCTGGCATGGATGGAAAAGAATTTTAAAAGGAATAGTAATTCCCGTTGATTTTTATCAAAATCGATATGAAAAGGACCCACCATAAGGACAGGCGTTACATGAACCAATCAAGATTTCCCTCACCAAAACCCAAATCACAATGACACACCCTTGTACGAGATCCGTATGTTAGCAGCAGGGGGGCCCACTGCATCTAATTGGAAGGCGCATGCTCATAGGGTGAGATATGAGGAGGTGTACACAACAAAGAGACCTCCCAAACAACTGAGGCACAAGAGCTTGGCAAAGATCTTTTTTGGGGAAAAAGATTGGGGCTCTTGTACCCGCACGATAACGCACTTGTAGTAACACTGTTGGTCGCCAACTACACTACCAAGAGGAACCTGATCAACAATGGGAGCTCAGCTGATATTCTCTTCTAGGATGCATTTAACAAGATAGGTATCAACCCCAGCAGATTGTGACCATCACCTACGTCGCTGAAGCATTTTTTCGGAGTTGTGGTTCAACCCCCTAGGCGCCATAACCCTACTGGTCATAGCCAAATTCCACCTCCATTTCTCCTTGACCAAGATGTGAAAGCACAGGACGAGGAAAGCCTATAACAAGTGGAGGCAAATGAGCTAGTAGAATTGGTAATACTGCATCTAGAACGACTAGAGGCCACGATGTGAATCAATGAAGTAATGAAGTAAAACCTTCTCGACGTGAATCAAGATCTAAGAAGTAATGAAGTAAAACCTCTTGAATCTTGGGTTGCAACCCATGATCTGAGAAGCAATGAAGTAGCTCCTGGTTGAGCATAGAGACGTGTTAGCGTGGAGATATGAGGACATGTCCAAAATAGACAATATGGTTATCGAGCATTGCCTCTGTGTCAAGGAGTAGAAAGGTCCGATAGAGGAGGAGATCTTTCAACACAGAGAAGTATACTGCCATAGCCAAGGAAGTCGATAGACTACTTGCCTCCTGGTTCATTAGAAAGGCTTACTATTCCGAGTGGCTGTTCAACATTGTACTAGTGAAAAAACCCAATGGGAATTTATCAAGTATGTGTGGACTTCACCAACCTAAACAATGCAGCCCAAAGGACAGTTTCCCACAACCACACATTTAGTTGATCGTCAACTCTATAGCGGGGTATCGCATGCTAAGTTTCACGGATGCAACTTGGGGTACAATTAGATCTGGATGAACCTGACAAACAAGGATAAGACCTCATTCATAACAAATTGAGGGCTGTATAGCAAGTAAGGAATTAAAAAGATCAAGCCAATTGAATGGAGATGAAAAGTTGAAGCGGTGGAGGAAGCTGGGCTGCAGTAGCAATTGGACCCCACAAGGAGTTCTTCAATCTGCTGCAGTGTGAATGAATGATCCCGTAGAATTTGTGTTGTTGTGTGAACGATCGCTTGTGTGAATCCTCCTCTCCGAATCTGAATGAAAATCAATGGAAAAATAAATTCTAAGTTTTCCCCTAATCAAAACAGTGTTTTCCAGGCCAAGAAGTCGGCCATAAGATGTAAAAAAATCATATATATACTCTGACGGCGGAATAAACCCTAGATCTGTAAAATACGATGTTCGCTCGAGCGGAGTGTCGAGCGAACATCGAGCATTCAACTCTGCCTAAGTTTGCTCGAGCAGAGTGTCGAGCGAACATCGAGCGTTTAACTCTGCCTGACTTCGCTTGAGTGGCCAAATGCCTCCGCTCGAGCTATCTCCTTTCCTGTAACCCGCTCGAGCTCACTGTAGAGCTGCAGTCGAGCGTTTGAATCTGCCTGAATTCGCTCGAGCGGCCAAAAGCCTCCGCTCGAGCAATATGGACCAGAAATTCATGCTTTTAATCAATTAAAATCACAACTTTGATTTATTCATTTTTCCATATAAAACCAATGATAAAGTAATGAAAGAATTAAGATATATTGGTTCTAAAAGCATTAAGATATGCAATAACTCATCTCAATCACACCCCCTAACTAGCATTTTGCTAATCCTTGAGAAAAATAGTGAAAATTAATTGAGATGAATATTGCATAAAGATCGAAATTTAAACAAAAACAATCAAACACAATTCTAAATTCTTACAAAAGTGACACGTTACTACTCAACCCCCAAGGGTTATACCCACCAAGACTATCTCAACAATCTTTCACGTAAAATTAAGTCAAAGGTCTCAGAACTCAAATGTGTGTGTGGAGCTAAATTGGTTGTGTGTTCTTCATTACTAGCCATGATTTGTCATAGGATTTTTCAACCTTAAGATTAATCGTTGCTGATTCTAACTACCTCAAAACCCAAGGGACTATCAGTTTTCACGCCAGCTCTGTTTTTAAAGGTTGGACACTCAACCTCCAAAATCTTGGGTAACTGTTTCTAGCCCTTTTACTTAGGAAAGTTCACTAAGTCACCTTTATTCCTTTTTTCTCTTTTTTTTTTCAAATCCTTTTTCTTTTCTTTTCTTTTCTCTTTTATTTTTCTTCATTTTTTTTTCTCTTTTTCTTTTTGGCATGGCTCGGTAGTCCTGCAATTTACTTCTCCAGCGTAAGCATGTGCAAAATGTCCTTCAAACTTTGCCTTTCGTTCTACAAAAATCTTATCAAGTTTCATCACAATAGGTATAACATCCCGGTGTTTTAAGCTACACATCAACAAAATATGATGCATAAAAAATCATGCGCTATGTTTAAGCTTGAAAATAAATCTTCACAAATGATTCCGCTCAACTACTCCACCAAGATGCTCAAATTCCACCAAGATGCTCAATCATAAATGTATCAATGCACATCATGTTATTTATATATATATATATATATATTTTTTTAATAAGACTGTGCACAGATGCTACCCCCCAACTAGTGAGAGACATAGTCCTCAATGAATTGAACGAAAGAAAACAAAGTGCACAGAATTAAGCAAGTAAAACAAACAATCAACATGAAATATAAAATCAATGCAAAAGAACAAATAAAAAAAAAATGCAAGTAAAGAAAACTGTAAAGAAGGAAAAACAACTCAAAACACTTCCCTGGGGTCTTGTACAAGCAAGATCTCTTCATGTGGATCAAAGGCTTTCAGAAATGACTTTAGACATTGTCCGTTGACAGTGAAGCTATTACCATTCTTCGGATTGACAATGTCTACCGCGCCATGAGGATGAACGGTTTTTACAATGTACGGCCCACTCCATTGGGATTTCAACTTACCAGGAAAAATATGCAAACTAGAGTTATAAAGGAGAACTTCCTGGCCAAGTGTGAAATGCTTTGGATGAATTTTCTGATCATGCAGAATTTTCATGCGTTCCTTTGCAAGCTGAGCGTTGTCATAAGCATTCCGACGAGTTTCATCCAATTCATTGATCTGCAATTTTTTTAACCCTGAAGCTTCATCAAGTGACATGTTAACATGTTTTATGGCCCAAAGAGCTCGATGCTGAATATCAACAGGTAAATGACAAGCTTTATCATAAACTAATCAATAAGGAGACATCCCTAGATTTGTTTTAAAGGCTGTCCTATAAGCCCACAAAGCATCAAGAAGCTTAACTGACCAATCTTTCCTATTAGGCTTGATGGTTTTCTTTAAAATGATTTTTATCTCTCTGTTTGCTAATTCAGCTTGCCCATTTATTTGAGGGTGATAAGGGGTAGAAAATCGGTGTGTGATACCATATTTCTTCACAAGTGTAGAAAATGGTTTGTTGCAAAAATGAGAACCCCCATCACTTATAATAACTTTTGGCATGCCAAAACGAGCAAACAAAGATTGCAAAAATTTCAGGATAACACGATGGTCATTTGTTTTGCAAGCAATGGCGTCCACCCATTTTGAAACATAATCCACAGTTAATAGAATATATGTGTTTCCAAAAGAAACCAAAAAAGGTCCCATGAAATCTATTCCCCAACAATCAAAAATTTCTAAAGTAAGAATAGGGGAAAGAGGCATCATGTCTCTTTTACTAATGGATCCCAATTTTTGACAAGGCTCACAAACCTTGCAAAAATTATAAGCATCTTTAAACATGGAAGGCTAGTAAAAACCGTTTTGCAAAATTTTTGAGACTGTTTTCTTTGCTGAGAAATGACCACCACATGCACCCATATGACAAAATCTCAAAACCGAAGAAAACTCATCATCAGGAATGCATCTTCGAATCAATTGGTCCAAACAATATTTAAAAAGATATGGATCATCAAAGTAAAAGTGTCGTACCTCAGAGAGAAATCGACGCTTATCTTGGGTGGACCATTCAGAAGGCATTCGCTCAGTCACCAGATAATTAACTATGTCAGCATACCAGGGAGCTCTATCAACCACAAACAGCTGCTCATCCAGGAAACTATCATCAAGAGGAAGGCTGACATTTGAAGAAAGAGATGATGACAATCTAGAGAGGTGGTCAGCTACCACGTTTTCAACTCCTTTCTTGTCCTTAATGTTGATGTTGAACTCTTGAAGTAATAGAATCAGTGAATCAAACGTGGTTTTGCATCTTTCTTAGCCAACAAATACTTAAGAGCAGAGTGGTCAGTGAAAATAGTAACAGGAGAACCAAGAATATAAGTCTGAAATTTATCAAGTGAAAAAACCACTGCAAGCAATTCTTTTTCAGTCGTGGTATAATTTTTCTGGGCATCATTCAAGGTACTACTACCATAATAAATCACAAAAGGCCTATTATCCACCCGCTGCCCCAAAACAGCTCCTAAGGCATAATCACTAGCATCTGTCATAATCTCAAAAGGAAGGTCCCACTGCAGAGGTTGCACAATAGGTGCAGTGGTAAGCGATTTTTTAAGGGTATCAAAATCTTTTTGGCACTCATTAGTCCAGACAAATTCAATATCATTTTGCAAAAGAGTGCACAAAGGTTTTGCAATAGAACTAAACCCTTGAATAAACCGCCTATAAAAACCAGCATGACCAATAAAAGAACGAATATCCCTAACCGTCCTAGGGATAGGAAGTTTAGATATTAATTCAATTTTTGCCTTGTCGACCTTTATACCTTCAGGAGAAACAATATGTTCCAAGACAATGTCATGAGTAATCACAAATTGGCATTTCTCCCAATTAAGTAAATTTTTTTTTTCCTCACATCTCTGGAGAATACGTGCCAAATTATGCAAACAACTATCAAATGATTTTCCAAAAACAGAGAAGTCATCCATGGATATTTCACAAATATCATCAATCATGTCAGAAAAAATATTCATCATGCATCTCTGAGAAGTGGCTGGAGCATTACACATACCAAAAGGCATTATAGTAAAAGCAAAAGTGCCAAAAGGACAGGTGAAAGTCGTTTTCTCCCGGTCCTCAGGCACTACAGTAATTTGATAATAACCAGAGTAGCCATCCAAGAAACAATAATATGCATTACCAGTTACTCTTTCCAAAATTTGATCCAAGAATGGTAAAGGAAAATGATCCTTCCTACTGGCTGAATTAAGTTTTCTATAATCAATGCACATTCTCCAGCTAGTAACCATTCTAGTTGGAATCAACTCATTTTTGTCATTTTTGACAACAGTCAAACCAGATTTTTTTGGCACCACTTGAGTTGGACTTACCCACTTACTATCTGAGATGGGATAAATGATACCCACTGCGAGCAACTTAAACACTTCCTCTTTCACAACTTCCTTCATGGTAGGATTGAGCCTACGTTGAGCATCACGAACCGGTCTAGCATCATCTTCAAGATGGATTCTGTGGGGTACATACAGCGACATCAATGCCTTTGATGTCGGCTATTGTCCAATCAATTGCACCTCGATGCTTTCTTAATACTTCAATCAACTGGGCTTCATCCTTCTGATTTAGCTTTGAGGAAATCCCCACTAGAAAAGTGCCTTCTTTAAGACCAAGAAATACATACTTTAAATCTTGAGGAAGTGGTTTCAGTTCCAACTAGGGAACTTCTTCCTCTGAAGATTTAAGCATGTCTGGCGGTGGTAAAGCTTCAAAGTGGGGTTTCCATCTTGCTCCTACATATTGTACTTCAAGTGGTAAAGAAGAATATGCAAAACAATCAAAAAATTCAAAGTCATCTTCATTGATATGATCAATTTTCTCATCAAGTAAAAATTCAGGTGTCTGAAAAATATAATCATCATCAGAGAAGGGAAAAGTTGAGCAAATAAACTCTGTTGGTGTCAAACTATCCACAGCATTCAAATCACTTGTGTCATCAAAATGTGCTAGCATCTTGCAAGCATTGAAAACGTTCAACTCAAGTGCCATGTTCCCAAAGGTAAGTTTCAAAACACCACTTCTGCAATTGATCAAAGCATTTGATGTAACTAGGAATTGTCTTCCTAGGATGACAGGAGCTTGGTAAATAGTGGAGACTGGCTGCTGCATATCAAGAACCACAAAATCCACTGGGTAGTAGAATTTGTCCACCTGGACCAACACGTCCTCTACAATACCCCTCGGTACCTTAACTGATCTGTCAGCCAACTGTAGCATGATGGAAGTCTTTTTCAGCTCACCCAATTCCAACTGCTCATATACTGAAAATGGTAGCAAGTTCACACTACTCCCCAAATCAAGTAAGGCTCCCCCAATGCGTGATTCACCGATCATAATGGAAATGTTGGGAGAGCCGGGATTTCCAAACTTCTGAGGAGTCTCGCTCCATATCAATGCACTAACTTGCTCCGTTAGGAAGGCTTTCTTCTTTACATTCAACATCCTCTTCACTGTGCACAAGTCCTTCAAAAATTTTGCATATGAAGGCACTTGTTGTATGGCATCCAAGAGTGGAATATTGATCTTCACTTGCTTGAAAATCTCTTGAATCTCCGTGTGATACTTGTTCTTTTGGCCAGCTGCCAATCTCTGAGGATAGGGAACCACAGGTTGGTATCCCTTACTAGTCTCAACATCTGCACTCATATGCTTCTTCAGCTCTGGTCTAACTACCTCTGGTTCTTTCTCAACTTCATCAGTCTCTATTACATCTTCAAGGAGCAACTACTTGTGTGTCCATAGGCATCTCTGGTTGAGGAACTTTCATCCCACTTCTTAAAGTAAGAACGGCCTTCGCTGTCTCAATAACATATTCTGAGACATTATGCACTTGCTATTGTTGTTGCCTGTATACCTGAGGATTAGGCTAAGGCTGTGCTGGAAATTTCCCTTTCTCTAGGGTGCTCAAGGTCGTGCTCATCTTATTAATAGTGCGAGCGCAACTCATTTATGGCCTGAGTGTTCTGATTGTTTGTGGTGGCCTGAATCTGCATGAATTGCTGAAGTGTATTGGCCATCTGTGCCATACTATCATCTAGAGTCTTCTTTGCAGATGATGAAGGCTCAGAACTCTGTGCAGCTACATGAGGCTAAAATCCAGGATGAGCTACAAAAGGATAGCTCTGAGGACTCTGATATGGCAAAAACTAGTGCTGAGGAGCACCCTGATGAAATGGCTGCTGCGTAAGTTGTGGGAACCGACCAGGCTGATCATTTCTCCATGAGAAATTTGGGTGATTCCTCCACCCCGGATTATATGTGTTGGAGAAAGGTTGATTCTGTGCTCTATTGACCCAGTTAGCTGATTGCATCTGCTCAGACCCACTTTATTGAAATACTGGCATAATCGGGCAGTCTTGGGTCTTATGGTTCGAATCAGCATGTATAGAACATGCCTCTACTACTTTCACTGTCTTAACTTTTTCCATTTCCATGACCTCTAGTCTTCTAGTCAATGCAGCTATTCGGGCTTGAACATCAGTGTCTTCCTTAAGCTCATATCTACCCCCTCCAGAAATAGCCCTCAGTGGCTGTGCTGCTAATGGAACTCGATCACTACGAGTGTTCCACTGTTGTGCGCTCTCAACAAGGTAGTCAAAAAATGATAAAGTTGCATCAGGTTCCTTGCTAAAGAACTCCCCATTGCACATTGTCTGAACAAACTGCTTGCATTCTGGAGTGAGACCAGTGTAAAAATAGCTCACCAACCTCCAAGATTCAAAACCATGATGTGGACAAATGTTCACCAAATCTTTAAATTTTTCCCAACTGGCCTGAAAGGTCTGGTCTCTGATTGAACTGGCTGATTTGATCTTGCAAAAACTGAGTTCTCTTAAAAGGAAAATGTTTTTGGAAGAATTCACGCTGCATATCAGACCAAGTAGAAATAGAATTAAACCAAATCTTCGCTTTATCCTTTAAAAAGAAAGGAAATAAAAAAAGTCTAATGAATTCATCAGTAACAGCCCTAGTAATAATAGTAGTGCAAGCCAACTCAAAATCTGTCAAGTGCTGGTAAGGACTCTCAGAATCCATCCCGTGGAACTGAGGTATTACTGACATCATGCCATGCTTAATAGGGAAATTAGATGCATTTTCAGGTAAACCAATGCATGAAGGTGTAGTGCTGCGAGTGGGTTGCAAATAATCCTTAAGAGTGCGTGGTGCATGTGCAGCCATGTTTTCTGGTTCAATTTTAATTTCCTCACCTGACTCACTCATAGAAAAGACAGAAGAGCTATCTATCTCCAAGCTGTGTATACTACTCTCAACACTTGATGTAACTCTAAGCAACCTATTTGATTTGTCTCTCACCCATGACATGAAACATCAGTTTAAAAAGCATAAAAAAAATTAACGAGTTTAAATTTAAGTTAAATTACTTTCCCCGGCAACGGCGTCAAGAACTTGACTCACTCAAAAATGAGTAGCACTAAGGCTATCCCAAGTGCAAGAGGATGTCGTGTAATAATTAGGAATAAATTCCTAGATCATTTCCTCAGGGAAAGTTACTTAAAAATCAAACTCGTTGAAAATGGTGAAAAAAACTGCACAAAGAGAAAATAAAAATGATGGTATGTGCAATGGATGGAAAGGGTTACTAGTCATGGACTAGATTCATATTTTTAGATTTTGATTGTCGGATTGGAATGTAAAGGACTAATAGATTAAACTCAGAAATTAATTAAACTAAATTGACAATTAAACTAGATTAGAAAGTAATTGACAAAACATGCACTGAAAATTTAAAAGCCCTAAAATCAATGTTCTAGGGTTCATCATTGTATTGAAATCACAAATTCTCAAATTAAACCATAGCAATTGTAATCACTATTAAAATGAAAGGTTAACGAAACGAGAAAAATAAATAACATGAACTAAATGAATAACAAATAAATTACTCAAACTTCTAAATAAAAAATCTCCAAAATAATCCAGAAACTTAAAACTGAAATGAAATAGCAAGTAGGGAATTAAAAAGATCAAGCCAATTGAATGGAGATGAAAAGTTGAAGTGGTGGAGGAGGGTGGGCTGTAGTAGCAATTGGACCCCTCAATGAGTTCTTCAATCTGCTGCAGTGTGAATGAATGATCCCGAAGAATTCGTGTTGCTGCGTGAATGATCGCTTGTGTGAATCCTCCTCTCCGAATCTGAATGAAAATCAATGGAAAAATAAATTCTATGTGTTCCCCTAATCAAAACAGTGTTTTCCAGGCCAAGAAGTCGGCCATAAGATGTAAAAAAATCATATATATATTCTGACGGCGGAATAAACCCTAGATCTGTAAAATATGATGTTCGCTCGAGCGGACATCGAGCATTCAACTTTGCCTAAGTTCGCTCGAGCAGAGTGTTGAGCGAACATCGAGCATTCAACTCTGCCTGACTTCACTCGAGCGGCCAAATGCCTCCGCTCGAGCGATCTCCTTTCCCGCAACCCGTTCGAGCTCACTGTCGAGTGGTAGTCAAGTGTTTGAATCTGCCTGAATTCGCTCAAGTGGCCAAAAGCTGCCGCTCGAGCGATATGGACCAAAATCCATAGTAATCAATAATTGGTAAAATTTAAGTAGAAATTCATGCTTTTAATCAATTAAAATCACAACTTTGATTTATTCATTTTTCCATATAAAACCAATGATAAAGTAATGAAAGAATTAAGATATATTGGTTCTAAAAGCATTAAGATATGCAATAACTCAGCTCAATCAGCACCCAACCTTGAACAACCTTAGAGCAGTTACCTCCACCTTTCATTTAAAGATGAAGTTCCTAACAGAGACAGGGGGGGGGCAAGAGGAACCTGATCAACAATGGGAGCTCGGCTGATATTCTCTTCTGGGATGCATTTAACAAGATAGGTATCAACCCCAGCTGACTGTGACCATCACCTACGTCACTGAAGCATTTTTTCGGAGTTGTGGTTCAACCCCTTAGGCGCCATAACCCTACTGGTCATAGCCGAATTCCACTTCCATTTCTCCTTGACCAAGATGTGAAAGCACAGGATGAGGAAAGCCTATAACAAGTGGAGGCAAATGAGCTAGTAGAATTGGTAATACTGCATCTAGAACGACTAGAGGCCACGATGTGAATCAATGAAGTAATGAAGTAAAACCTTCTCGACGTGAATCAAGATCTAAGAAGTAATGAAGTAAAACCTCTTGAATCTTGGGTTGCAACCCATGATCTGAGAAGCAATGAAGTAGCTCCTGGTTGAGCATAGAGACGTGTTAGCGTGGAGATATGAGGACATGTCCAAAATAGACAATATGGTTATCGAGCATTGCCTCTGTGTCAAGGAGTAGAAAGGTCCGATAGAGGAGGAGATCTTTCAACACAGAGAAGTATACTGCCATAGCCAAGGAAGTCGATAGACTACTTGCCTCCTGGTTCATTAGAAAGGCTTACTATTCCGAGTGGCTGTTCAACATTGTACTAGTGAAAAAACCCAATGGGAATTTATCAAGTATGTGTGGACTTCACCAACCTAAACAATGCAGCCCAAAGGACAGTTTCCCACAACCACACATTTAGTTGATCGTCAACTCTATAGCGGGGTATCGCATGCTAAGTTTCACGGATGCAACTTGGGGTACAATTAGATCTGGATGAACCTGACAAACAAGGATAAGACCTCATTCATAACAAATTGAGGGCTGTATAGCAAGTAAGGAATTAAAAAGATCAAGCCAATTGAATGGAGATGAAAAGTTGAAGCGGTGGAGGAAGCTGGGCTGCAGTAGCAATTGGACCCCACAAGGAGTTCTTCAATCTGCTGCAGTGTGAATGAATGATCCCGTAGAATTTGTGTTGTTGTGTGAACGATCGCTTGTGTGAATCCTCCTCTCCGAATCTGAATGAAAATCAATGGAAAAATAAATTCTAAGTTTTCCCCTAATCAAAACAGTGTTTTCCAGGCCAAGAAGTCGGCCATAAGATGTAAAAAAATCATATATATACTCTGACGGCGGAATAAACCCTAGATCTGTAAAATACGATGTTCGCTCGAGCGGAGTGTCGAGCGAACATCGAGCATTCAACTCTGCCTAAGTTTGCTCGAGCAGAGTGTCGAGCGAACATCGAGCGTTTAACTCTGCCTGACTTCGCTTGAGTGGCCAAATGCCTCCGCTCGAGCTATCTCCTTTCCTGTAACCCGCTCGAGCTCACTGTAGAGCTGCAGTCGAGCGTTTGAATCTGCCTGAATTCGCTCGAGCGGCCAAAAGCCTCCGCTCGAGCAATATGGACCAGAAATTCATGCTTTTAATCAATTAAAATCACAACTTTGATTTATTCATTTTTCCATATAAAACCAATGATAAAGTAATGAAAGAATTAAGATATATTGGTTCTAAAAGCATTAAGATATGCAATAACTCATCTCAATCACACCCCCTAACTAGCATTTTGCTAATCCTTGAGAAAAATAGTGAAAATTAATTGAGATGAATATTGCATAAAGATCGAAATTTAAACAAAAACAATCAAACACAATTCTAAATTCTTACAAAAGTGACACGTTACTACTCAACCCCCAAGGGTTATACCCACCAAGACTATCTCAACAATCTTTCACGTAAAATTAAGTCAAAGGTCTCAGAACTCAAATGTGTGTGTGGAGCTAAATTGGTTGTGTGTTCTTCATTACTAGCCATGATTTGTCATAGGATTTTTCAACCTTAAGATTAATCGTTGCTGATTCTAACTACCTCAAAACCCAAGGGACTATCAGTTTTCACGCCAGCTCTGTTTTTAAAGGTTGGACACTCAACCTCCAAAATCTTGGGTAACTGTTTCTAGCCCTTTTACTTAGGAAAGTTCACTAAGTCACCTTTATTCCTTTTTTCTCTTTTTTTTTTCAAATCCTTTTTCTTTTCTTTTCTTTTCTCTTTTATTTTTCTTCATTTTTTTTTCTCTTTTTCTTTTTGGCATGGCTCGGTAGTCCTGCAATTTACTTCTCCAGCGTAAGCATGTGCAAAATGTCCTTCAAACTTTGCCTTTCGTTCTACAAAAATCTTATCAAGTTTCATCACAATAGGTATAACATCCCGGTGTTTTAAGCTACACATCAACAAAATATGATGCATAAAAAATCATGCGCTATGTTTAAGCTTGAAAATAAATCTTCACAAATGATTCCGCTCAACTACTCCACCAAGATGCTCAAATTCCACCAAGATGCTCAATCATAAATGTATCAATGCACATCATGTTATTTATATATATATATATATATATTTTTTTAATAAGACTGTGCACAGATGCTACCCCCCAACTAGTGAGAGACATAGTCCTCAATGAATTGAACGAAAGAAAACAAAGTGCACAGAATTAAGCAAGTAAAACAAACAATCAACATGAAATATAAAATCAATGCAAAAGAACAAATAAAAAAAAAATGCAAGTAAAGAAAACTGTAAAGAAGGAAAAACAACTCAAAACACTTCCCTGGGGTCTTGTACAAGCAAGATCTCTTCATGTGGATCAAAGGCTTTCAGAAATGACTTTAGACATTGTCCGTTGACAGTGAAGCTATTACCATTCTTCGGATTGACAATGTCTACCGCGCCATGAGGATGAACGGTTTTTACAATGTACGGCCCACTCCATTGGGATTTCAACTTACCAGGAAAAATATGCAAACTAGAGTTATAAAGGAGAACTTCCTGGCCAAGTGTGAAATGCTTTGGATGAATTTTCTGATCATGCAGAATTTTCATGCGTTCCTTTGCAAGCTGAGCGTTGTCATAAGCATTCCGACGAGTTTCATCCAATTCATTGATCTGCAATTTTTTTAACCCTGAAGCTTCATCAAGTGACATGTTAACATGTTTTATGGCCCAAAGAGCTCGATGCTGAATATCAACAGGTAAATGACAAGCTTTATCATAAACTAATCAATAAGGAGACATCCCTAGATTTGTTTTAAAGGCTGTCCTATAAGCCCACAAAGCATCAAGAAGCTTAACTGACCAATCTTTCCTATTAGGCTTGATGGTTTTCTTTAAAATGATTTTTATCTCTCTGTTTGCTAATTCAGCTTGCCCATTTATTTGAGGGTGATAAGGGGTAGAAAATCGGTGTGTGATACCATATTTCTTCACAAGTGTAGAAAATGGTTTGTTGCAAAAATGAGAACCCCCATCACTTATAATAACTTTTGGCATGCCAAAACGAGCAAACAAAGATTGCAAAAATTTCAGGATAACACGATGGTCATTTGTTTTGCAAGCAATGGCGTCCACCCATTTTGAAACATAATCCACAGTTAATAGAATATATGTGTTTCCAAAAGAAACCAAAAAAGGTCCCATGAAATCTATTCCCCAACAATCAAAAATTTCTAAAGTAAGAATAGGGGAAAGAGGCATCATGTCTCTTTTACTAATGGATCCCAATTTTTGACAAGGCTCACAAACCTTGCAAAAATTATAAGCATCTTTAAACATGGAAGGCTAGTAAAAACCGTTTTGCAAAATTTTTGAGACTGTTTTCTTTGCTGAGAAATGACCACCACATGCACCCATATGACAAAATCTCAAAACCGAAGAAAACTCATCATCAGGAATGCATCTTCGAATCAATTGGTCCAAACAATATTTAAAAAGATATGGATCATCAAAGTAAAAGTGTCGTACCTCAGAGAGAAATCGACGCTTATCTTGGGTGGACCATTCAGAAGGCATTCGCTCAGTCACCAGATAATTAACTATGTCAGCATACCAGGGAGCTCTATCAACCACAAACAGCTGCTCATCCAGGAAACTATCATCAAGAGGAAGGCTGACATTTGAAGAAAGAGATGATGACAATCTAGAGAGGTGGTCAGCTACCACGTTTTCAACTCCTTTCTTGTCCTTAATGTTGATGTTGAACTCTTGAAGTAATAGAATCAGTGAATCAAACGTGGTTTTGCATCTTTCTTAGCCAACAAATACTTAAGAGCAGAGTGGTCAGTGAAAATAGTAACAGGAGAACCAAGAATATAAGTCTGAAATTTATCAAGTGAAAAAACCACTGCAAGCAATTCTTTTTCAGTCGTGGTATAATTTTTCTGGGCATCATTCAAGGTACTACTACCATAATAAATCACAAAAGGCCTATTATCCACCCGCTGCCCCAAAACAGCTCCTAAGGCATAATCACTAGCATCTGTCATAATCTCAAAAGGAAGGTCCCACTGCAGAGGTTGCACAATAGGTGCAGTGGTAAGCGATTTTTTAAGGGTATCAAAATCTTTTTGGCACTCATTAGTCCAGACAAATTCAATATCATTTTGCAAAAGAGTGCACAAAGGTTTTGCAATAGAACTAAACCCTTGAATAAACCGCCTATAAAAACCAGCATGACCAATAAAAGAACGAATATCCCTAACCGTCCTAGGGATAGGAAGTTTAGATATTAATTCAATTTTTGCCTTGTCGACCTTTATACCTTCAGGAGAAACAATATGTTCCAAGACAATGTCATGAGTAATCACAAATTGGCATTTCTCCCAATTAAGTAAATTTTTTTTTTCCTCACATCTCTGGAGAATACGTGCCAAATTATGCAAACAACTATCAAATGATTTTCCAAAAACAGAGAAGTCATCCATGGATATTTCACAAATATCATCAATCATGTCAGAAAAAATATTCATCATGCATCTCTGAGAAGTGGCTGGAGCATTACACATACCAAAAGGCATTATAGTAAAAGCAAAAGTGCCAAAAGGACAGGTGAAAGTCGTTTTCTCCCGGTCCTCAGGCACTACAGTAATTTGATAATAACCAGAGTAGCCATCCAAGAAACAATAATATGCATTACCAGTTACTCTTTCCAAAATTTGATCCAAGAATGGTAAAGGAAAATGATCCTTCCTACTGGCTGAATTAAGTTTTCTATAATCAATGCACATTCTCCAGCTAGTAACCATTCTAGTTGGAATCAACTCATTTTTGTCATTTTTGACAACAGTCAAACCAGATTTTTTTGGCACCACTTGAGTTGGACTTACCCACTTACTATCTGAGATGGGATAAATGATACCCACTGCGAGCAACTTAAACACTTCCTCTTTCACAACTTCCTTCATGGTAGGATTGAGCCTACGTTGAGCATCACGAACCGGTCTAGCATCATCTTCAAGATGGATTCTGTGGGGTACATACAGCGACATCAATGCCTTTGATGTCGGCTATTGTCCAATCAATTGCACCTCGATGCTTTCTTAATACTTCAATCAACTGGGCTTCATCCTTCTGATTTAGCTTTGAGGAAATCCCCACTAGAAAAGTGCCTTCTTTAAGACCAAGAAATACATACTTTAAATCTTGAGGAAGTGGTTTCAGTTCCAACTAGGGAACTTCTTCCTCTGAAGATTTAAGCATGTCTGGCGGTGGTAAAGCTTCAAAGTGGGGTTTCCATCTTGCTCCTACATATTGTACTTCAAGTGGTAAAGAAGAATATGCAAAACAATCAAAAAATTCAAAGTCATCTTCATTGATATGATCAATTTTCTCATCAAGTAAAAATTCAGGTGTCTGAAAAATATAATCATCATCAGAGAAGGGAAAAGTTGAGCAAATAAACTCTGTTGGTGTCAAACTATCCACAGCATTCAAATCACTTGTGTCATCAAAATGTGCTAGCATCTTGCAAGCATTGAAAACGTTCAACTCAAGTGCCATGTTCCCAAAGGTAAGTTTCAAAACACCACTTCTGCAATTGATCAAAGCATTTGATGTAACTAGGAATTGTCTTCCTAGGATGACAGGAGCTTGGTAAATAGTGGAGACTGGCTGCTGCATATCAAGAACCACAAAATCCACTGGGTAGTAGAATTTGTCCACCTGGACCAACACGTCCTCTACAATACCCCTCGGTACCTTAACTGATCTGTCAGCCAACTGTAGCATGATGGAAGTCTTTTTCAGCTCACCCAATTCCAACTGCTCATATACTGAAAATGGTAGCAAGTTCACACTACTCCCCAAATCAAGTAAGGCTCCCCCAATGCGTGATTCACCGATCATAATGGAAATGTTGGGAGAGCCGGGATTTCCAAACTTCTGAGGAGTCTCGCTCCA
This sequence comes from Carya cathayensis, assembly GCA_011037825.1. Classification (NCBI taxonomy): domain Eukaryota; kingdom Viridiplantae; phylum Streptophyta; class Magnoliopsida; order Fagales; family Juglandaceae; genus Carya; species Carya cathayensis. Next base: position 135,871 of record QGSO01000898.1, on the reverse strand, counting down.
TATCAATGCACTAACTTGCTCCGTTAGGAAGGCTTTCTTCTTTACATTCAACATCCTCTTCACTGTGCACAAGTCCTTCAAAAATTTTGCATATGAAGGCACTTGTTGTATGGCATCCAAGAGTGGAATATTGATCTTCACTTGCTTGAAAATCTCTTGAATCTCCGTGTGATACTTGTTCTTTTGGCCAGCTGCCAATCTCTGAGGATAGGGAACCACAGGTTGGTATCCCTTACTAGTCTCAACATCTGCACTCATATGCTTCTTCAGCTCTGGTCTAACTACCTCTGGTTCTTTCTCAACTTCATCAGTCTCTATTACATCTTCAAGGAGCAACTACTTGTGTGTCCATAGGCATCTCTGGTTGAGGAACTTTCATCCCACTTCTTAAAGTAAGAACGGCCTTCGCTGTCTCAATAACATATTCTGAGACATTATGCACTTGCTATTGTTGTTGCCTGTATACCTGAGGATTAGGCTAAGGCTGTGCTGGAAATTTCCCTTTCTCTAGGGTGCTCAAGGTCGTGCTCATCTTATTAATAGTGCGAGCGCAACTCATTTATGGCCTGAGTGTTCTGATTGTTTGTGGTGGCCTGAATCTGCATGAATTGCTGAAGTGTATTGGCCATCTGTGCCATACTATCATCTAGAGTCTTCTTTGCAGATGATGAAGGCTCAGAACTCTGTGCAGCTACATGAGGCTAAAATCCAGGATGAGCTACAAAAGGATAGCTCTGAGGACTCTGATATGGCAAAAACTAGTGCTGAGGAGCACCCTGATGAAATGGCTGCTGCGTAAGTTGTGGGAACCGACCAGGCTGATCATTTCTCCATGAGAAATTTGGGTGATTCCTCCACCCCGGATTATATGTGTTGGAGAAAGGTTGATTCTGTGCTCTATTGACCCAGTTAGCTGATTGCATCTGCTCAGACCCACTTTATTGAAATACTGGCATAATCGGGCAGTCTTGGGTCTTATGGTTCGAATCAGCATGTATAGAACATGCCTCTACTACTTTCACTGTCTTAACTTTTTCCATTTCCATGACCTCTAGTCTTCTAGTCAATGCAGCTATTCGGGCTTGAACATCAGTGTCTTCCTTAAGCTCATATCTACCCCCTCCAGAAATAGCCCTCAGTGGCTGTGCTGCTAATGGAACTCGATCACTACGAGTGTTCCACTGTTGTGCGCTCTCAACAAGGTAGTCAAAAAATGATAAAGTTGCATCAGGTTCCTTGCTAAAGAACTCCCCATTGCACATTGTCTGAACAAACTGCTTGCATTCTGGAGTGAGACCAGTGTAAAAATAGCTCACCAACCTCCAAGATTCAAAACCATGATGTGGACAAATGTTCACCAAATCTTTAAATTTTTCCCAACTGGCCTGAAAGGTCTGGTCTCTGATTGAACTGGCTGATTTGATCTTGCAAAAACTGAGTTCTCTTAAAAGGAAAATGTTTTTGGAAGAATTCACGCTGCATATCAGACCAAGTAGAAATAGAATTAAACCAAATCTTCGCTTTATCCTTTAAAAAGAAAGGAAATAAAAAAAGTCTAATGAATTCATCAGTAACAGCCCTAGTAATAATAGTAGTGCAAGCCAACTCAAAATCTGTCAAGTGCTGGTAAGGACTCTCAGAATCCATCCCGTGGAACTGAGGTATTACTGACATCATGCCATGCTTAATAGGGAAATTAGATGCATTTTCAGGTAAACCAATGCATGAAGGTGTAGTGCTGCGAGTGGGTTGCAAATAATCCTTAAGAGTGCGTGGTGCATGTGCAGCCATGTTTTCTGGTTCAATTTTAATTTCCTCACCTGACTCACTCATAGAAAAGACAGAAGAGCTATCTATCTCCAAGCTGTGTATACTACTCTCAACACTTGATGTAACTCTAAGCAACCTATTTGATTTGTCTCTCACCCATGACATGAAACATCAGTTTAAAAAGCATAAAAAAAATTAACGAGTTTAAATTTAAGTTAAATTACTTTCCCCGGCAACGGCGTCAAGAACTTGACTCACTCAAAAATGAGTAGCACTAAGGCTATCCCAAGTGCAAGAGGATGTCGTGTAATAATTAGGAATAAATTCCTAGATCATTTCCTCAGGGAAAGTTACTTAAAAATCAAACTCGTTGAAAATGGTGAAAAAAACTGCACAAAGAGAAAATAAAAATGATGGTATGTGCAATGGATGGAAAGGGTTACTAGTCATGGACTAGATTCATATTTTTAGATTTTGATTGTCGGATTGGAATGTAAAGGACTAATAGATTAAACTCAGAAATTAATTAAACTAAATTGACAATTAAACTAGATTAGAAAGTAATTGACAAAACATGCACTGAAAATTTAAAAGCCCTAAAATCAATGTTCTAGGGTTCATCATTGTATTGAAATCACAAATTCTCAAATTAAACCATAGCAATTGTAATCACTATTAAAATGAAAGGTTAACGAAACGAGAAAAATAAATAACATGAACTAAATGAATAACAAATAAATTACTCAAACTTCTAAATAAAAAATCTCCAAAATAATCCAGAAACTTAAAACTGAAATGAAATAGCAAGTAGGGAATTAAAAAGATCAAGCCAATTGAATGGAGATGAAAAGTTGAAGTGGTGGAGGAGGGTGGGCTGTAGTAGCAATTGGACCCCTCAATGAGTTCTTCAATCTGCTGCAGTGTGAATGAATGATCCCGAAGAATTCGTGTTGCTGCGTGAATGATCGCTTGTGTGAATCCTCCTCTCCGAATCTGAATGAAAATCAATGGAAAAATAAATTCTATGTGTTCCCCTAATCAAAACAGTGTTTTCCAGGCCAAGAAGTCGGCCATAAGATGTAAAAAAATCATATATATATTCTGACGGCGGAATAAACCCTAGATCTGTAAAATATGATGTTCGCTCGAGCGGACATCGAGCATTCAACTTTGCCTAAGTTCGCTCGAGCAGAGTGTTGAGCGAACATCGAGCATTCAACTCTGCCTGACTTCACTCGAGCGGCCAAATGCCTCCGCTCGAGCGATCTCCTTTCCCGCAACCCGTTCGAGCTCACTGTCGAGTGGTAGTCAAGTGTTTGAATCTGCCTGAATTCGCTCAAGTGGCCAAAAGCTGCCGCTCGAGCGATATGGACCAAAATCCATAGTAATCAATAATTGGTAAAATTTAAGTAGAAATTCATGCTTTTAATCAATTAAAATCACAACTTTGATTTATTCATTTTTCCATATAAAACCAATGATAAAGTAATGAAAGAATTAAGATATATTGGTTCTAAAAGCATTAAGATATGCAATAACTCAGCTCAATCAGCACCCAACCTTGAACAACCTTAGAGCAGTTACCTCCACCTTTCATTTAAAGATGAAGTTCCTAACAGAGACAGGGGGGGGGCAAGAGGAACCTGATCAACAATGGGAGCTCGGCTGATATTCTCTTCTGGGATGCATTTAACAAGATAGGTATCAACCCCAGCTGACTGTGACCATCACCTACGTCACTGAAGCATTTTTTCGGAGTTGTGGTTCAACCCCTTAGGCGCCATAACCCTACTGGTCATAGCCGAATTCCACTTCCATTTCTCCTTGACCAAGATGTGAAAGCACAGGATGAGGAAAGCCTATAACAAGTGGAGGCAAATGAGCTAGTAGAATTGGTAATACTGCATCTAGAACGATCGGAGGCCACGATGTGAATCAATGAAGTAATGAAGTAAAACCTTCTCAACGTGAATCAAGATCTGAGAAGTAATGAAGTAAAACCTCTCGAATCTTGGGTTGCAACCCATGATCTGAGAAGCAATGAAGTAGTTCCTGGTTGAGCATAGAGACGTGTTAGCATGGAGATATGAGGACATGTCCAAAATAGACAATATGGTTATCGAGCATTGCCTCTGTGTCAAGGAGTAGAAAGGTCCGATAGAGGAGGAGATCTTTCAACACAGAGAAGTATACTGCCATAGCCAAGGAAGTCGATAGACTACTTGCCGCCTGGTTCATTAGAAAGGCTTACTATCCTGAGTGGTTGTTCAACATTGTACTGGTGAAAAAACCCAATGGGAATTGGAAAATATGTGTGGACTTCACCAACCTAAACAATACAGCCCAAAGGACAGTTTCCCACAACCACACATGTATTTGATCGTCAACTCTATAGTGGGGTATCGCATGCTAAGTTTCACGAATGCAACTTAGGGTACAATTAGATTCAGATGAACCTGACAAACGAGGATAAGACCTCATTCATAACATATTGAGGGCTGTATTGCTACCTAGTGATGCCCTTTAGGCAAAAGAACGTAGAAGCAACATATCAAAGACTCGTAAATCAAATGTTGAAAAAATAGATCATGCACAGTATAGAAGTTTATGTCGATGACCTGCTGGTTAAGAGTAAAGAGTTGTCCCAAAACCTGTAGGATTTGAGGGAAGCCTTTGCCATGTTGCGCTAGTATAAGGTGAAGTAGAACCCAAATGAATGCACCTTTCGCGTCAACTCAAAAAAAATTTTAGGCTTCAAAGTGTCTAATAGAGGAATAGATGCAAATACGGAGAAAATTAAGGTGATTGTGGAGATGAAGCCTACTCTGAACATTGGTGTGATGCAAAGACTGACCAGCAGAGTGGCAGCACTGAACAAATTTGTATCTAGATCTATCAATAAGTGCTTACCCTTTTTCAGGGTTTTGCGCAAAGTACACCCCTATCACGACGATTATGGTCAGGCACAAAGCAGTGAAGCAATGCCTATCCAGTCCACTGCTACTATGCCAACTAGAGCAATGGGACATCCTTTACTTATACCTGGCAGCATCTGTGAAGACCCCAACAAAAATCGCCCTGGGACAACATCCTAGACATGCATGGACATCTGAGATCGGGCCACTTATGGGGTCGAGCCTAGCTTTTGAGGACTTCTCCAGGGGTTTAGTGCAGACCCTAGGACGATTGCAGGAATGGCAGCAGTCAATTGGAAGATGGCTTACATCTTTACATTTGACTGAGCCATGGCTCAGCCCTGATAGCCCACTTACACTGCTGTCGGCATGCCCTGACAGCCCATTGATATTATTGTTGACATGCCAAGATAGCCCCACAGGTCATGCCTTGACATGCCCTGACAACCCCATGGGCCCTACCTTGACATTGTCTCTTATAGCCCCATGGGCCATCAGCATGGCCAACACCATCAGCATACCTAGCAACCCATTAGCATGCCCACAGGCGTGCCATGGTTGCACCTGATAGCTCTGCAGGCATGCATTACCCCTGCCATGGCACGCACCTCACAGCACCACCATCATGCCATGGCCCCAATGTAACAGCCCACTAGAAATTCAATGGTAGAATTTCTATAGACTTAAGGAACTTCGTGAAAACTCCGAATCGACTAATCGCAAAGGTTTTAGCCTATCAACATAGTCAGTGTTATTACTCGCTATGGTGCCAAAAATGCAATTTTAATTGTTTGAGGAAGTTAGAAGTGTCAGATTACGTTATAGTTTATGCCACTAGACTCAATAGAATATTTAGGATTTTATGGCCCAATAACCCATTTTCATAATTTCGGACGAAATGAATGTTCGAAACTGTGAATTTATTTATAGGAGCACTTCGGGGTTGTTTGGTAAACGGTTTTTACTGTAGGTTAATATGAATATTTAGGAATTTTCAATGCTAAGTTTATTGTGTATTTTTTTGGAGTGAATAGTAACCTCGATAAGCGTACTAAGTGCAATGTTTTCAAAATCACAATGTGGAATGTCCAAATTAGGTTAGAGAAGTTTTATTTGGACACTTGGAAAAATCTTAGCCACAGCTAATGAATATTATTAGATACTTGGCATAAAGAGGAACCATTAAATGGATTTGTAAAGGAAATCAAGGTGTAAGATCATGCCACCTAAGCAAAACCTTTTTCATCTGATCAACCAAATTGAGCCAGATCAAAGAGGGTTTCAACCCTAGTGAAACCCTAAATGGTTGGAATACAATTGAAACCCCAATAACTTGGTGAAAACCAAAGCCCTAAACGGTTTCCCCAAACCCTACATTGGCCTTCAAACCCTTTTCGATCCAATTTCTAGCATTGTGTTTAATCACTTGATTAAATCACTTCCACATGCTATTAATTTCTCAAATTCTTGTTATGACATTATTATCTAACCTTTTAAACCTTGGAAATTTTACAGGGCCAAGAAAAATTGGATTTGGGCTTGATAGTATCTCAAACCCTAACCAAACCCTCTTTAAACCCCAAATTTAAGCCCACTTGGTTGAGGCCCACCAAGGCCCACGAATTTGGCCACCTTGGCAAGGCTTCATGGAGAAGTTTCCTCCCCCACATGGTAGACCATTCACTGCCCTTGGCTGCACCCAATAGGGCCTTGATGAGATGGAGAAACCCACCCCATCAACCTTCATAACTCACAGCTTCTGCAGGCTGTCCTTTCCCCTCTCTATTCTCCACTTTATGTCTAATATCTACCTCCAATCAATGGTCATTCAGGTCCATATCTTTCCCCTACATAATTCTTGAGTCTTTCAAGTCAAACTTACTTCCCTTTCATCACTTCTTCACCCCGTTCTTAGAGAGAAACCCAAAAGAGCTCTCTCGGGCATATTTATGTATCTTCTTGCGTAGAGATTTTTGACCCTTTGTAAGTTTTTTCACACTATGATTCCTTCATAAAAGTTGTTTCTCTTTGAGTCTAGTTTCTATAGCTATATTATTCGTATCATTACATGGTCATTTTGTCAGTCAAAAGTATTTTTAACCATGGAAAGGTCATTCTGGACGTGAATCTGGAGAGTATGTTATGTTTTGGAGTTTGTGACCAGGCTAATGAACATATCTTGGTCAGAAAATTTTATGGAGTGTTTTTAGCATCTGTTTAAGAGTTTTCATTGAGTTTTTGTTGATGACTAAAGCTTTTGATGATAGATTTGTTTAGATCTAGAAACTTGAAAACTGGAAGTGGCAAAACAGTTTTTATTTGGAGAAAGTTTGAATATTTTGAGATTTGATCTTACTCAAAAGGCTTTGATATTTTTATATGATGATCCTAAGTCTCTTATTTTCATGTTAGGATATTATTTTGAAGATATTTAGTACTAGTTTCAAAGATATGATTTTTCTATGCAAGAGGATTCCGGTTAGGACTAAGATTTGATGTGTTTGGATTAGATCTATGTTTTATTGATTTTTAGCCATGTGATTTCAAGTTTGATGGTTGGATCCTATTTAAGACACATTCTTAAGCCATGTGATGCTTTATATCGAAGATCTCACGTTGTTAAGCCATTGATCAAGAGATTTATCAAAACTAGTTGAGGAAAAAGTTTCTGTTTTTGGACTAATTGTAAAACTAAAAACTCCAAGTGTTATTTTGTGATTTTGGTGACTTTAGTTTGATGATTTAAAGCATGGTTGATTTTAGGATGATGTTACGAATATGTTAGAAGTAAGATTTGATTTTTAGAATTCTTGGAGATGTTTTGATTTAGGGTCAAAGCTTGTGATTAAGTGTTTGGATCTTTTTACAAAAAGTTTGGTGTTGATTATTAGTTTTTTATAAATGGATGTTTTAAGTATGATTGTAAACTTAGAATAGGAAGATCTTTGTTACAAAATTTTGGTTTAAGCATGAGTTTTGAAGTTTGAAGGAATTGCAACAAAAATCAAGAGAAATAGCCTATGGATGTTTCGGTCATAGTGTGTTTTCCATAGTTGTGTTTTGTTTTAAATCTTTCTGAGTTAATATTTGAGTTTAGGACAAAATTTACATTAGGAATGTAAATTTTGAAAATTTTTTGAGTTAGGATGTGAAATCCTTAAGTTAGGGGTAAAATGGTCATTTTCCCACATGTAGAGGGTAAAATAATAATTTTACTCTAAGTTAGCTTGTTTTTCATGTTTCTAATTGTTAGTAATTAAATTTTTAACTTTTAGAATGACATCTTACAGTTCCTCGTGTTTCGCACTTTATTCTCGTAGAACGCGACGATCGAGATAAGTTAGCTTCTAACTTACTGTCAGTTTATTGTGTTGACTCAGTTTCAAATGTGCTTCCAAGTGTAGAAGTGTCAAGTTGTATCAAGGATAAGTCCAGGATCGTATTCCACAGGGACAATGGGTTATCAAAGCATATACGAGATTGGTGAGTAACAAATGAATCGAGTATGAGAGATGAAAATAAAATTAAAATGCTATGCAAAAAATAATAGAAATTGAAATAAGAGTTTCTGATCAAAAAGGCAAATTAACAAACACTTGGGTTGGGTTTGAAATTCTTTTTATTTCAGATTCTAGATAATTTCTCGATTAACAATCCAGTCAAGGTATTGATATTCGGAAGATAAGAGATTAAGCTCAAGTTTTTGCAATATTTTCTTAAGATATTCTCTAATTTACTAGCCAAACTTATATTTATAATCAATCGAAAGAAGCCTTGATTATTTCAAGCTTTTGTTGTGCCTTTCGTCAACAACAAAATAAGAGCAAGAGCCGCAATCTATTTTCCATTTGAATCCTACTAGTAACTTAGTGAAATCAACATTAAACAACAAAATATTGCATCAAACTAGAATCTAAAATAAATTAAATCTCATTCCACAACCCAAGCTTTAGAAATTAGTTACACATGATATTTTTAGTAACAAAAATAAATCTAAGTGGAGTCATGATAAAATCTGTAAAAAGAAATAAAAAAATGAATAATGCCGAATGAAAGAGAACTAAAGCTAAACTTTCCAAGAACAAGATGAAAATGAAAACAGAAAGTAAAGTAAATTAAATGTTAAACTGGACGAAGGAAGAAAGAAAGAAAAAAAATTGCTAAACGAAGTAATCGTAAATAAAAAAACGAGAATGAAAAATAAAAGCGAGCGAGTCCCCTCTACCAAAACGAAACCAAGACTGAAAATAAAATAAGTAGAACTTAAGACCGAAACTAGTAGAACACGTCTTCCACAAAAAATAAACTTAAGACTGAAAATGAAACAAAGAAAAAAGTTGCCGACTGAAAGAAAGAAATATAGGAAAGAAAGAAAACTAAAACTAACTGCCCCCTTTCGGTCTACTCTACGTAATATCCAGAAAAACAGTTCGTCTAAACTAAAAACTGCCCCCTCCCGTGTGGTCTGGTACTCTCTTTTATAGGGTTTGCATGTGTGAGTGAGCTTCCCATCCGTGAGTTGTGTGCTGTCCATTTTCCTTCTGCATGTGCTTGCTGAGTGCTGTTTTCTGCAGTGTTGTCCAACTGCATGTGAGCCGTGAGCTGCTTTCCCTCATCATTTTCTGCTTTGTGTTTCTTCATTTTCTGCAGGAGGTGCTGTGAGCTACAGCTGGTTGCTGTGTGCTGCCTGAGTGTGTGTTTCTGCGTGGGCCCAAGTGATGCATGTGTTTCTGCTGCTGTGTTTTCTGCATGTGCATCGTGAGTTGTGCATGGCTTTCAACATGTGCTGCTTTTGCTTTCTCCATTTTTTGTTTTCTGCATGTGTGTTTGCTGGTTTCTGCATTTTCTGCATGTGTGCCGTGAGTTCCAGCTTGTTCTCCTGCTTGTGTTTCTCCTTTATTTTTCTGCATGTGCTGCTCTTTTCTGCATGTGATCTACATGTGTTGGTGATGAGTTGCTGTCCATGTTTTCTACATTTCTGCATGTGCTGAGTTTTGACTTCCGTGAGTCCCAGCTGTGAGTGATTTGTTGCTGTCCAGGTTAGTTTCTGCATGTGAAGTTTTGCTTTTCCATTTTCTGCATTAAGGTGCTGCCTGAGTGTTTCCTCTCCTCTGCATGTGCATGTGTTACACTTTATTTTCCTGGATGTGTTTCTTCTTTTATTTTTCTGCATCCGTGAATGATGCTGTCCACTTTCTGCATGTGCTTCTTGCTGAGTTTTCTGCAGGTGTTGCTTTGAGTTCTAGCCGTGAGCTGCTGTCCAAGTTGGTGTGTGCTGTCCACTTTCTCACTGCATGTGCATGTGTTTTAAAAATCTGCATGTGTTGCCCGAGTGATGCATGTGAGTGAGCTGTGTTTCAACTTTTCTGCATGTATTTCAGCTTGCTGTTTTGTTGCATGTGTGAGAGTTGCTTTCTTTTTCTGCATGTGTATAAATTATTGACATCAACTAATTTGACATTCAATATTAGAATTTGATGCATAATTAAGTATTTAATCCTTATTTGATAAAATAAATCACTCATTTAAACAACTTAATCATGCAATTCTAACCCTTTATCATGTGTATATATGATGGGTAAGGGAAGTATAATTTATGTATGTATGTTATCATATATGCCATGCCATGCCACATCATTACATGTTTATCTGTTATGCATGATTTATTCTGTCACGAATATTTATCTGTTATACAATCTATTCTGTCACGTATTGCTATATGTTATAAGCATGCCATGTTAAGTATGCCATATGATACATGTATGTCATATCATGTAATAGTCACCATTGCAAGTATGTCGTGTTAAGTAAAGAAGTCAAATCAAGTTTATGTTAAGTCATGTTTCAGATCACGTTCAAGTTAAGTTATTCATGTTAATCACGACCCTAAGTGTTAGGATGGGGTAATATTCTAGTGGAACTCCTTTGTTCACGCTGGAGTGTCTAAATAGGTGTGAAATTCCCTGGGTTGTCGAAGTACAGTCAACAAGTTGCAAATGGGGCCTAATTAGCTAGTCACCGAAGCGCACCAGGCACTAACGCCGATGGTGCCATATTTTATTTTATGTGTATTTATGGGGCCACAACAATTGTGGAGCATACACTACGTGAGACACAGCAATTGTGACACGTAGAATACGTGGGGCTACAACAACTGTGGAGTACGTATTAACGCATTCACAGCTGGTGTAGATACCTGTGTTATGATACGGTAATCGGCAGGGACACATGGCTCTAGGGGACCCGTGTAGCACCCATATGGTCACATTCTTAATTAAGTCTATTGAATAAGATTCCAAGTTCATGTTAAGAAGTTAAGAATATGCAATCATGGTGACCCCATGAGATAAAATAAGTTTCAGATCAAGTCCACGTTAAGACAAGTTTCAGATCAAGTTCATGTTATGTTATGTTATGCTCACGTACAAGTTATGTTCATGTTCACGTTAAGTTTCAAGTTCATGTTCATATCATGTTATGTTCATATTTGTGATATGTTCAAGCTCACATTCATTTTATGTTATGTTCATGTTCATGTTAAGTTTCAAGCTCATGTTTCTGTCATGTTATGTTCACGTACATGTTATTTTCAAGTTCACGTTCATGTTATGTTATGTTCACGTTCACATTATGTCTCAAGTTCACGTTTATATCATGTTATGCTCAGGTTTATGTTAAGTTCAAGTTCATATTTATGTTATGCATGTTCACGTTCATGCTATGTTTCAAGTCCATGTTATGTTTCAAGTTTCATGTTCATGTTATGTTGCTAGTCCACGTTATATTTTAAGCTCAAGTTCATGTCATGTTAAGTCAAGTTCAGTTCACGTTCAAGTTCAGGTTATGTCATGCTATATGTCAAGTTATCCTTTGCTTATTTATGACTTCATTTATGCATTTATGCTTTTACTGCCATGCATACATCTTTAACCTGTGTGGGGGTTTCCTGCTAACGTATAGAGATTTGTAATCAAATCTCACCATGGTACTCCCAACTACCATTTCCCCCGATGGTAGGCGATGTGTCAGGATCAGAGCAAGGAGCAGACATTCGTATACTGAAGGAGGTTGACTAGACGTCGCAGACACGACGCGGAGCTTACAGCTTCCATAGTTAGTTTTTAGACAGTGTTCTGGCCTCATTAGTCGAGTTACTCGACGAACTTCCTCAATAGTGTATTTTGGTAATGTAAATATGGAGTCTGATCTCCCATGTTTTTGAGGTTATAGTTTTCTAAGACTCATACTGAAATCGTGGATGTTTGTTTTGTTAAGTATGTTTGGATTACGATTTAACTATTTGGGATATTATAAGTTTGGTGCATAGTATTGCTCAAGAAAAAAAAAAGAAATTATCCGCTGCGAATATTGCATAATGCTAAATGCATGTTAGGAACACTGCATCTTATATGTCATGAACAGGGGCAGGTAACCGTGTGTTGCATGTCCTAATGCTTCAGATGTCCGTTCAATCCCAAGTGAAATTTGGGGGTGTCACACACACATTTGAGTTTTGAGACATTTGCCTTAATTCTATGTGAAAGATTGTTGAGATAGTCTTGATGGGTATAACCCTTGGGGGTTGAGTAGTAACGTGTCACTTTTGTAAGAATTCATAATTGTATTTGATTGTTTCTATTTTAATTTTGATCTTTATGCAATATTCATCTAAATTAATTTTCACTATTTTGCTCAAGGATTAGCAAAATGCTAGTTGGGGGATGTGATTGAGCTGAGTTATTGCATATTTTAATGCTTTTCGAACCAATATATCTTAATTCTTTCATTACTTTATCATTGGTTTTATATGGAAAAATGAATGAATCTAAGTTGTGATTTTAATTGACTAAAACATGATATTTTGCTTAATTTTATCAACTGTTGATTACTGTGGGGTCTGGTCCACATCGCTCAAGCGGCCAAATGCCGCTGCTCGAGCGAATTCAGGCAGATTCAAATGCTCGACTGCCGCTCGACAGTGAACTCGAGCGGGTTGCGGGAAAGGAGATCACTCGAGCGGAGGCATTATGCTGCTCGAGTGAAGTCAGGTAGACTTGAACGCTCGATGTTCGCTCGACGGTGAGCTCGAGCGAACTCAGGCAGAGTTGAACACTCGATGTCTGCTCGACACTCTGCTCGAGCAGACATCGTGTTTTACAGATCTCGGGTTCATTCCGTCGTTAGGGTATATATTTGATTTTTTACATTTTATGGCCGACTTTTGGCCTGGAAAACACTGTTTGATTAGAGAAACACTTAGAATTTATTTTTCCTTGAATTTTCACTCAGATCTGGAGAGGGGGATTCACAGAAGCGATCATTCACGCAACAACACAATTTCTTCTAGATCATTCACTCGCACTACAGCAAATTGAAGAGCTCCTTGAGGGGTCCAATTGCTACTGCAACCCTACCTCCTCCACCGCTTCAATTCTTCATCTCAATTCAATTGGCTTGATCTTTTCATTCCCTACTTGTTATTTAATTTCAGTTTTAAGTTTATGGAATATTTTTAAGATTTTTGGTTTAGAAGTTTGAGCAATTTATTTGTTATTCATTTAGTTCATGTTATTTATTTTTCTCGTTTCGTTAAGTTTTCATTTTAATAGTGATTACAATTGCTATGGTTTAATTTGGAGAATTTGTGATTTGAATACAATGATGAACCATAGAACATTGATTTTGGGGCTTTTCAATTTTTTGTGCATGTTTTGTCAATTACTTTCTAATCTAGTTTAACTCTTAAGTTAGTTTTATTGATTTCTGAGTTTAATCTATTAGTCTTTTACTTTTCAATCCCACACTTAAAAATCTAAAGATATGAATCTAGTCCATAACTAGTACCCTTTTTCATTCTTTTTGCACTCTTTCATCCATTGCACATACCATCATTTTATTTTCTCTTTGTGAAGATTTTCACCATTTTCAACGAGTTTGAGTTTAAGTAGCTTTCCCTGAGGAGACGATCTAGGAATTTATTCCTAATTATTACACGACATCCTCCTGCACTTGGGATAACTTTAGTGCTACTCATTTTTGAGTGAGTCAACTTTTTAGCGCCATTGTCGGGAAAAGTAATTTAACTTAAATTCAAACTCGTTATTTTTTATATACTTTTTAAACTGATGTTTCATGTCATGGGTAAGAGACAGTTCAAACAGGTTGCTTAGAGTCACATCGAGTGTTGAGAGTAGTATACACAGCTTGGAGATAGATAGCTCTTCTGTCTTTTCTATGAGTGAGTCAGGTAAGGATATTGAAATTGAACCAGAAAACATGGCTGCATCTGCACCACATACTCTTAAGGATTATTTGCAACCCACTCGCACTACTACACCTTCATTAATTGTTCTACCCGAGAATGCACCTAATTTATCTATTAAGCATGGTATGATGTCAGTAATACCACAGTTCCACGGGATGGATTCTGAGAGTCCTTACCAGCACTTGATAGATTTTGAGTTGGCTTGCACTACTTTTATTACTAGGGCCGTTATTGACGAATTTATTAGACTTCGTTTATTTCCTTTCTCTCTTTAAAGGATAAGGCAAAGATTTGATTTAATTCTTTGAGACCTAATTCTATTTCTAGTTGGTCTGATATGCAGCGTGAATTCTTACAAAAAAAATTTCCTTTTCAGAGAACTCAATTTTTGCAAGAGCAAATCAGCCAGTTCAATCAGAGACCTGATGAGACCTTTCAGGCTAGTTGGGAAAAATTTAAAGATTTGGTAAACATCTGTCCACATCATGGTTTTGAATCTTGGAGGCTGGTGAGCTATTTTTACACTGGTCTCACTCCAGAATGAAAGCAGTTTGTTCAGACAATGTGCAATGGGGAGTTCTTTAGCAAGGAACCTAATGTAGCTCTATCATTTTTTGACTATCTTGCTGAGAGCGAACAACAATGGAACACTCATACTGATCGAGTGTCATTAGCAGCACAGCCACTGAGGGCCATTTCTGGAGGGGGTAGATATGAGCTTAAGGAAGACAATGATGTTCAAGCCCGAATAGTTGCATTGACTAGAAGACTGGAGGTCATGGAAATGGAAAAAGTGAAGGCTGTGAAAGTAGTAGAGGCATGTTCTATATGTGCTGATTCGAACCATAAGACCCAAGGCTGCCCGATTATGCCAGTATTTCAAGAAAGTGGGTCGGAGCAGATGCAATTAGCTAACTGGGTTAATAGAGCACAGAATTAGCCTTTTTCCAACACATATAATCCGGGGTGGAGGAATCACCCAAATTTCTCATGGAGAAATGATCAGCCTGGTCGGTCTCCACCACCTGCGCAGCAGCCATTTTATCAGGGTGCTCCTCAACACCAGTATCTGCCATATCAGAGTCCTCAGAGCTATCCTTTTGTAGCTCCTCTTGGATTTCAGCCTTATGTAACTGCACAGAGTTCTCAGCCTCCATCATCTGCAAAGAAGTCTCTAGATGACAGTATGGCATAGATGGCCAAAACACTTAAGCAATTCATGCAGATTCAGGCCACCACAAACAGTCAGAACACTCAGGCCATAAATGAGTTGCGTGGCACTATTAATAAGATGAGTGCAGCCCTGAGCACCTTAGAGAAAGGAAAATTTCTAGCATAGCCTCAGCCTAATCCTCAAGTATATAGGCAACAACAACAGCAAGTGCATAACGTCTCAGGAGATGTTATTGAGACAGCAAAGGCAGTTCTTACTTTGAGAAGTGGGAAGGAAGTTCCCCAACCAGAGATGCCTATGGACACATAGGTAGTTACTCCTAAACTTGAAGATGTAACAGAGACTTATGAAGTTGAGAAAGAACCAGAGGTAGTGAGACCAGAGCTGAAGAAACCTGTGAGTGCAGATGTTGAAACTAGTAAGGGATACCAACCTGTGGTTCCCTATCCTCAGAGATTGGCAGCTGACCAAAAGAACAAATATCACACGGAGATTCAAGAGATTTTCAAGCAAGTAAAGATCAATATTCCACTCTTGGATGCCATACAACAACTGCCTTCGTATGCAAAATTTTTGAAGGACTTGTGCATAGTGAAGAGGAAGTTGAATGTAAAGAAGAAAGCTTTCCTGACAGAGCAAGTTAGTGCATTGATATTGAGTGAGACTCCTCAGAAGTTTGGAGATCCTGGCTCTCCCAACATTTCTATTATGATCGATGAATCACGCATTGGGAGAGCTTTACTTGATTTGGGGAGTATTGTGAACTTGCTACCATTCTCAGTATATGAGTAGTTGGTATTGGGTGAGCTGAAAAAAACTTTTATCAGGCTAGAGTTGGCTGATAGATTAGTTAAGGTACCAAGGGTATTATAGAGGACGTGTTGGTCCAGGTGGACAAATTCTACTACCCAGTGGATTTTGTAGTTCTTGATATGCAGCAGCCAGTCTCCACTATTTAACAAGCTCCAGTCATCCTTGGAAGACCATTCCTAGCTACATCAAATGCTTTGATTAATTGTAGAAGTGGAGTTCTGAAGCTTACCTTTGGGAATATGGCACTTGAGTTGAATGTTTTCAATGTTCGCAAGATGCCAGCACATTTTGATCACAGAAGTTATTTGAATGCTGTGGAGAGTTTGACACCAACAGAGTTTATTTGCTCAACTTCTCCCTTCTCGGATAATAATTCTATTTTTCAAACACCTGAATTTTTATTTGATGAAAAAATTTATCATATCAATGAAGATGACTTTGAATTTTTTTGATTGTTTTGCAGATTCTTCTTTACCACTTGAAGTACAATTTACAGGAGCAAGATGGAAACCCCAGTTTGAAACTCTACCACCACCAGACATGCTTAAATCTTCAAAGGAAGAAGTTCCCTAGTTGGAACTGAAACCACTTCCTCAAGATTTAAAGTATATGTTTCTGGGTCCTGAAGAAGGCACTTTTCCGGTGGTGATTTCCTCAAAGTTAAATCAGAAGGATGAAGCCTAGTTGATTGAAGTTTTAAAAAAGCATCGAGGCACAATTGGTTGGACAATAGCTGACATCAAAGGTATTGATGCCGCTGTGTGTACCCACAGAATCCATCTTAAAGATGATGCTAGACCAGTTCGTGATGCTCAACGTAGGCTCAATCCTACCATGAAGGAAGTTGTGAAAGAGGAAGTGCTTAAGCTGCTCGCAGTGGGTATCATTTATCCTATCTCAGACAGTAAGTGGGTAAGTCCAACTCAAGTGGTACCAAAAAAACTGGTTTGACTGTTATAAAAAATGATAAAAATGAGTTGATTCTAAGTAGAATGGTTACTGGCTGGAGAATGTGCATTGATTATAGAAAACTTAATTCAGCTAGTAGGAAGGATCATTTTCCTTTACCATTCTTCGAACAAATTTTAGAAAGAGTAGCTGGTAATGCATATTATTGCTTTTAGGATGGATATTCTAGTTATTATCAAATTGCTGTAGTGCCTGAGGACCCGGAGAAAACCACTTTTATCTATCCTTTTGGCACTTTTTCTTTTACTAGAATGCCTTTTGGTTTATGTAGTGCTCCAGCTACTTTTCAACGATGCATGATGAGTATTTTTTCTGACATGATTGATGATATTTGTGAAATAGTCATGGATGAATTCTCTGTTTTTTGAAAATCTTTTGATAGTTGTTTCCATAATTTGGCACGTATTCTCCAGAGATGTGAGGAAAAAAATCTTTTACTTAATTGGGAGAAATGCCAATTTATGGTTACTCAGGGCATTATCTTGGGACATATTGTTTCTTCTAAGGGTATAAAGGTCGACAAGGTAAAAATTGAATTAATATCTAAACTTCCTATTCCTAGGACGGTTAGGGATATTCGTTCTTTTCTTGGTCATGCTGGCTTTTATAAGTGGTTTATTCAAGGGTTTAGTTCTATTGCAAAACCTTTGTGCACTTTTTTACAAAATGATATTGAATTTGTTTGGACTGATGAGTGTCAAAATGCTTTTGATACCCTTAAAAAATCACTTACTACTACCCCTATTGTGCAACCCCTGTAGTGGGACCTTCCCTTTGAAATCATGACAGATACTAGTGATTATGCCTTAAGAGCTGTTTTGGGGCAGCATGTGGATAATAGACCATTTGTGATTTATTATGCTATTAGAACTTTGAATAATGCTCAGAAAAATTATACCACTACTGAAAAAGAATTGCTTGCAGTAGTTTTTGCACTTGATAAATTTCGGACTTATATTCTTGGTTCTCCTGTTACTATTTTCATTGACCACTCTGCTCTTAAGTATTTGTTGTCTAAGAAAGATGCAAAACCACGCTTGATTCGCTGGATTCTATTACTTCAAGAGTTCAACATCAACATTAAGGACAAGAAAGGAGTTGAAAACGTGGTAGCTGACCACCTTTCTAGATTGCCATCATCCTCCTCTTTAAATGTCAGCCTTCTTCTTGATGATAGTTTCCCGGATGAGCAGCTGTTTGAGGTTACTAGAGCTCCATGGTATGCCGACATAATCAATTATCTGGTGACTGAGCGAATGCCTTCTGAATGGTCCACCCAAGATAAGCGTCGATTTCTCTCTGAGGTATGACACTTTTACTTTGATGATCCATATCTTTTCAAATATTGTTCGGATCAATTGATTCGAAGATGCATTCTTGATGTTGAGTTTTCTTCGGTGTTGAGATTTTGTCATATGGGTGCATGTGGTGGTCATTTTTCAGCAAAGAAAACAGTTGCTAAAATTTTGCAAAGTGGTTTTTACTGGCCTTCCATGTTTAAAGATGCTTATAATTTTTGCAAGGCTTGTAAGCCTTGTTAAAAATTAGGATCCATTAGCAAAAGAGACATGATGCCTCTTTCCCCTATTTTTACTTTAGAAATTTTTGATTGTTGGGGAATAGATTTCATGGGACCTTTTCCAGTTTCTTTTGGAAACACATATATTCTATTAGCTGTGGATTATGTTTCAAAATGAGTGGAGGCCGTCACTTGCAAAACAAATGACCATCGTGTTGTCCTGAAATTTTTGCAATTTCTGTTTACTCGTTTTGGCATGCCAAAAGTTATCATAAGTGATGAGGGTTCTCATTTTTGCAACAAACCATTTTCTACACTCATGAAGAAATATGGTATCACACACCGAGTTTCTACCCCTTATCACCCTCAAAGAAATGGGCAAGCTGAATTGGCAAACAGAGAGATAAAAATCATTTTAGAGAAAACTATCAAACCTAATAGGAAAGATTGGTCGGTTAAACTTCTTGATGCTTTTTGGGCTTATACGACAGCTTTTAAAACAAATCTAGGGATGTCTTCTTATCAATTAGTTTATGGTAAAGCTTCTCATTTACTTGTTGATATTCAGCATCGAGTTCTTTGGGCCATAAAACATGTTAACATGTCACTTGATAAAGCTTCAAGGTTGAGAAAATTGCAGATCAATGAATTGGATGAAGCTCGTCAGAATGCTTATGACAACGCTCAGCTGGCAAAGGAACGCATGAAAATTCTACATGATCAGAAAATTCATTCAAAGCATTTTACACTTGGCCAAGAAGTTCTCCTTTACAACTCTCGCTTGCACATTTTTCCTGGTAAGTTGAAATCCCGATGGAGTGGGCCGTATATTGTAAAGACCGTTCATCCTCATGGCGCAGTAGACATTGTCAATCCGAAGAATCGTAATAGTTTTACTGTCAACGGACAACGTCTAAAATCATTTCTGAAGGTCTTTGATCCACATGAAGAGACCTTGCTTGTGCAAGACCCCAGGGAAGTGTTTTGAGTTGTTTTTCCTTCTTTACAGTTTTTTTTATTTGTTATTTTGCTTTGATTTTTATATTTCATGTTGATTGTTTGTTTTGCTTGCTTAGTTCTGTGCACTTTGTTTTCTTTCGTTCGATTCATTGAGGACTATGTCTCTCACTAGTTGGGGAGTAGCATGTGTGCACAGTTTTATTAAAAAAAAACAATAAAAAATAAAAAAAATAATAATATGATGCCCATTGATACATTTATGATTGAGCATTTTGGTGGAATTTGAGCATCTTGGTGGAGTAGTTGAGTGGAATTGTTTGTGAATATTTATTTTCAAGCTTAAACATAGAGCATGATTTTTGATGCATCATATTTTGTTGATATGTGGCTTGAAACACCGGGATGTCATACCTATTGAGATGAAACTTGATAAGATTTCTGTAGAACGAAAGGCAAAGTTTGAAGGACATTTTGCACATGTTTACGCTTGTAGTGTTCCTTATTTACTATTCATTGATTTAACACAGGAGAAGTAGACTGCATGACTACCAAGCCATGCCTAAAAAAAAAGAAAAAGAAAAAGAAAAAGGATTTGAAAAGATTAGAAAGAAAAGAAAAAAAAAAGAGAGAGAAAAAAAAGGAATGAAGGCGACTTAGTGAACTTTCCTAACTAAAAGGGCTAGAAACAGTTACCCAAGACTTTGGGGGTTGAGGGTCCAAGCTTTAAAAACAGAGCTGGCGTGAAAATTGCTAGTCCCTTGTGCTTTAAGGTAGTTAGAATCAGCCATTATTAATCTTAAGGTTGAAAAATCCTATGACAAATCATGGCTAGTAATGAGGAACACACAACCAGTTTAGCTCCACACACACATTTGAGTTTTGAGACATTTGCCTTAATTCTATGTGAAAGATTGTTGAGATAGTCTTGATGGGTATAACCCTTAGGGGTTGAGTAGTAACGTGTCACTTTTATGAGATATAATTGTGTTTGATTGTTTCTGTTTGAATTTCGATATTTATGCAATATTCATCTCAATTAATTTTCACTATTTTGCTCAAGAATTAGCAAAATGCTAGTTTGGGGGTCTGATTGAGTTGAGTTATTACATATTTTAATGCTTTTGGAATCAATATATCTTAATTCTTTCATTGCTTTATCATTGGTTTTATATGGAAAAATGAATGAATCTAAGTTGTGATTTTAATTTATTAAAAGCATGAATTTTTGCTTAATTTTATCAACTATTGATTACTGTGGAGTCTAGTCCACATCATTCGAGCAGCCAAATGCCACCGCTCGAGCGAATTCAGGCAGATTCAAACGCTCGACTGCCACTCGACAGTGAACACGAGCGGGTTGCTGGAAAGGAGATCTGTGACGCCCCCAAATTCCGCTTGGGATTGAACGGACATTTGAAGCGTCGAGACATGCAACACAAGGTTACCTGCCCCCGTTCATGACATATAAGATGCAATGTTCCTAACATGCATCTAGCATTATGCAATATTCGCAGCGGATATTTTTTTTTTTTCTTTAGCAATACTATGCACCAAACTAAAAATATCCCAAATACTTGAAACATATTTCATACATAAAAACATACTAAAAAGCCGTGATCACTACACTAGTCCAAAATGGTTGTGATCAAAAGAATACTTGAGATACAACTCCAAAAGTACAAGCATTAACCTAAGTTAAATACTATACCATCATCAACATCGCACCGTAGCCTAGATGACCGTATTCAGATGGTCAGATTCCAATTCTTCTTTGGGTCCTGTAACAAGATCTACCATTCGGGGGGAATGGTAGTTGGGACTACCACAGTGAGATTTGATTACAAATCTCAGTAAGTTAACATAAAACTCACACACAGGTTAAAGATGCATGCATGGCAGTAAAAGCATAAATGCATAAGTAAAGTCGTACATAAGCATAGCATAACTTGACATATAACATGACATAACCAGAACTTAAACGTGAACTGAACTTGACTTAACATGACATGAACTTGAGTTTAAAACATAACATGGACTTGAAATGTAGCATGAACGTAAACATGCATAACATAAATATGAACTTGAAAATAACATAAACTTGAACATATCATGACATAAACGTGAACTTGAGACATACTGTAAACGTGAACTTAACATGATGTGAACATGAACTTGGAACATAACTTGATCATGAACATAACATGTACGTGTACATAACAAAACATGAACTTGATCTGAAACTTGACTTATCATGCACTTGATCTGAAACTTGACTTAATACGTACTCCACAGTTGTTGTGGCCCCACGTATTCTACGTGTCACAATTGCTGTGTCTCACGTAGTGTATGCTCCACAGTTGTTGTGGCCCCATACTTCATGCTCCACAGTTGTTGTGGCCCCATGTATACACGTAACATAAAATATAATACGTACTCCACAGTTGTTGTGGCCCCACGTATACACGTAACATAAAATATAATACGTACTCCACAGTTGTTGTGGCCCCACGTATACACGTAACATAAAATATAATACGTACTCCACAGTTGTTGTGGCCCCACGTATACACGTAACATAAAATATAATACGTACTCCACAGTTGTTGTGGCCCCACGTATACACGTAACATAAAATATAATACGTACTCCACAGTTGTTGTGGCCCCACGTATACACGTAACATAAAATATAATACGTACTCCACAGTTGTTGTGGCCCCACGTATACACGTAACATAAAATATAATACGTACTCCACAGTTGTTGTGGCCCCACGTATACACGTAACATAAAAAATAATACGTACTCCACAGTTGTTGTGGCCCCACGTATACACGTAACATAAAAATATAATACGTACTCCACAGTTGTTGTGGCCCCACGTATATACGTAACATTAAATATAATACGTACTCCACAGTTGTTGTGGCCCCACGTATTCACGTAACATAAAATATAATACGTACTCCACAGTTGTTGTGGCCCCACGTATTATACGTAACATAACATGTCTTATCTTTCTTAATGCATGAGATATTAATTAATATCATATACTTTTCTAACATGGCGTATACTTGTAAATGACACAATATGATTTAATCATAACATTTCATGGCATACTTAACATGGCATACTTATAACATACATCATTGTATGATAGAAAAGATTATGTAACAGATAATTATTCATGAGAGATTAAATCATACGTAGCAGATAAACATGTAATGACATAGCATGACATGGCATATACGATAACATACATACATAAATTGTAGTTCTCTTACCCATCACACATACACAATAAACTGATAGTAAGTTAGAGGCTAACTTACCTCGATTGTCACGTTCTACGAGAATAAAGTGCGATATACGAGAAACTGTAAAAGGTCATTCTAAAAGTTAGAAATTTAATTACTAACAATTAGAAACATGGAAACAAGTTATCTTAGAGTAAAATTATCATTTTACCCTCTACATGTGGGAAAACGACCATTTTACCCATAACTTAAGGATTTCATATCCTAACTCCAAAAATTTCCAAAATTTACATTCCTCATGTAAATTTTGTTCTAAACTCAAATATCAACTCAGAAAAAAATTTAAAACAAAACAACACTATGGAAAACACACTATGGCCGAAACATCCATAGGCCATTTCTCTTGATTTTTGTTACAATTCCTTCCAACTTCAAAACTCATGCTTAAACCAAAATTTTACAACAAACATCTTCCAATCCTAAGTTTAAAACCATACTTGAAACATCCATTTAGAAAAAGCTAATAATCAACACCAAACTTTTTTGTAAAAAGATCAAAACACTTGAATCACAAGCTTTGTCCTTAAATCAAAACATCTCCAAGAATTCCAAAAAATCTAATCTTACTTCTAACATATTCATAACATCATCCTCAGATAAACCATGCTTTAAATCATCAAACTAAAGTCACCAAAATCACAAAAATAACACTTGGAGTTTTTGATTTTACACTTAGTCCAAAAACAGAAACTTTTTCTTAACTAGCTTTGATAAATCTCTTGATCAATGGCTTAAGAAGGTGAGATCTTTGAAATAAAGTATCACATGGTTTAAAAACGTGTCCTAAAGAATATCCAACCATCAAAATTAAAATCACATGGCTAAAACCCAATAAAACATGGATCTAACCTAAAAACATCAAATCTTAGGCCTAACCGAAATTCTCTTGCATAGAAAAATCATATCTTTGAAACTAATACTAAATATCTCCAAAATAACATCCTAACATGAAAATAAGAGACTTAGGATCATCATATAAAAATATCAAAGCCTTTAGAGTAAGATCAAACCTCAAAATATTCAAACTTTATCCAAATAAAAACTGTTTTGTCACTTCCAGTTTTCATGTTTCTAGATCTAATAAAATCTATCATCAAAATCTTTATTCATGCAACAAAACCTCAATGAAAACTCTTAAACACATTCTAAGAACACTCCATAAAATTTTCGGACCAAGATATATCCATTAGCTTGGTCAAAAACTCCAAAACATAACACACTCTCCAGATTCACGCCCAGAATGACCTTTCCATGGTTAAAAATACTTTTGACCGACCAAATGACCATGGAATGATACGAAAAATACATCTACGGAAACTAGACTCAAAGAGGAACAACTTTTATGAAGGAGTCATCGTGTGAAAATACTTACAAAGGGTCGAAAAACTCCACGCAAAAAGACCCAGAAATCTGCCCGAGAGAGCTCTTTTGGGTTTCTCTCTAAGAACGGGGTGAAGAAATGATTAAAGTGAAGTAAGTGTGTCTTGCACGACTCAAGACTTCTGTAGGGAGAATATTTGGACCTTAATGATCATTGAGTGGAGGTGTAGACATGTGACATAATGTAGAGGATAGTGGGGGGCAAAAGACAACTTACAAAGGCTATGAGACATGGGACTTGATGGGGTGGGTTCCTCCATATTAATGAGTGCAACTTGATGCAATGAATGGTCTGCCAAGTGGGGGAGGAAATTTCTCCAAGAAGCTATGCCAAGGTGGCCAAAATTCGTGGGCTTTAGTGGGCCTTAGTGGGCCTCAACCAAGTGGGCTTCAATTTGGGGTTTAAAGGGGGTTTGGTTAGGGTTTGAGATGCTATCAAGCCCAAATCCAATTTTTCTTGGCCCAATCAAATTTCTAAGGTTTAAAATGTTGGATAAAGATGTCATAATAGGAATTTGAGAAATTAATAGCATGTGAAAGTGATTTAATCAAGTGATTAAACACAATACTAGAAATTGGATCAAAAAGGGTTTGAATGCCAACTTTAGGGTTTGGGGAAACCGTTTAGGGTTTCGGTTTCAACCAAGTTTTTGGGGTTTCAAAAGGATTCCAACCATTTAGGGTTTTACTAGGGTTGAAACCCTCTTCATCTAACTCAATTTGGTTGATCAGATGAAAAAAAACTGTTTTGCTTAGGTGGCATGATCTCACACATTGATTTCCTTCACAAATCCATCTAATGGTTTCTCTTTGTGCCAAGTATCTAATACTATTCATTATGTGTGGTTAAGATCTTGCCAAGTGTCCAAATAAAACTTCTCTAACCTAATTTGGACATTTCACACTGTGATTTTGAAACCACTGCACTTAGTACGCTTATCGAGGTTACTATTCACTCCGAAAAAGTGCATAATAAACTTAGTACTGAAAAATCCTAAATATTCAACTGAGTCTAGTGGCGTAAACTATAACGTAATCTGACACTTCTAACTACCTCAAACAAATAAAATCACATTTCTGGCACCATAGTGAGTGATAAAACTAATTATGTTGACATACTAGAACTTATGCGATTAGCCGATTCGTAAAAACTTATGGGGTTTTCACGAGATTTCTAATGTCTATAGAAATTCCACCATTGAATTTCTAGCGGGCTGTTACATCCTCCCCTCCTAAAAAAAAGATTTCGTCCTCGAAATCGACGCAAGTACAAACATAAAACACGCTTAAAACACTGTAGATAGTTTAAAAAAAAAAGAACCGTCCGTGACCCGACAAGTGCTGCAAAGTCTCGGGGCCTACTCTATGAATTTAATACGGCTAGTGATTTGAACAAACGCCTGATGTTGATGACAACCGTGATTGAAGGCTTTGAGTTTCTATAAAGAAACAGGATCATCTTCATCCATCGGAAAGAAAAAACATCGCTTCTTGACCTGTGTTTTGTTTTTCCATAACAAAATAATGGCTGGGCAAAACTCTTCCACTAATGTTCCAGACTTGAATCAGGAACCCTTGACGCATCAACCATCAATCTTCTCTCCTGAGGTCGTCAATACTACGATAGGAGCAGCGAACTGTTCTTCTAGTAGGACTGATTCTGAGATTATTACAGAATCATGGAAGCTCAGTAGTCAATATGCTGCCTCTGTTACGATCATGTCTCGGAGGTTACTGGCGAGGGTAAGTGAGATTGATCATCTTAACATCCAAATATCTGAGTTACAACAGAAGCTTGCTAATAAGGATAGAGAAAATAAAAGGCTACAGCAAGAAAACCAAGAGTTGAAGAAATTTGCAGATTGGTATGCTCATGATCTGCAACCACGAATAGAAGAGCTGGAACGAGAAAGGATTCAGATACAGGGTCAACATCGGCAGCTAACAGCAGAGGTTCATCGTTTTCTAGAGAAATAGGGACAAACTACTGTTAATCTAGCTGGCTTAGAAAGAAACTTTTGACAAAGCGTGTCCAGCAGATCTTGTATTTCTTTTGACTAAATAAGATTTGAAGAGATAAAAGTTTGTCTTCTTCTTTATGTTATCTCTATAAAATCAGTCTTCAACTCAATCCAATATGCATCAAAACTTATTCTCATCTCTATAACTCCTCTGCATTCCTTCAACATTCTCGCCTTAAGTTTTCAATTCTTTTCTCCATGGCTCACTCTTCTAACATTTCTCTAGATCCAACCATGAGGTATTCAGCACCTCAACCTCCTGTCCTTTCTGCAGCTGCCATAGGTGCCATGCTGCAGCAAGAAAATACTAGTATGGCTAATAAGTCAGACTCCGATGCTGTCTACGACTTGGTGAGTCTTGGGACTCGCTACTCATCCTCTATTATTGCTTTTTCCCAGCGGGTACAAGCCAAAAACCATGAGGTTGAAAGGCTTAAAGAACAAATTGTTGTACTTCAACGAATTGTTCAAGAGTCTCACACCAGGGAAGGAATCCTTCGGCAGCAGAATAAACAGCTGAAAACTCTATTGGATTCTTCATTCCGCTTGCCAGCTCCCATGAATAGGGATGACATGATATTGTATGAAGAGAATGAGCGTCTCCAACATGAGGCTAAGAACCTCAAGTTTATGTAGAAGCTTTTTTTTTTTTTTTTAAATCTCTCTATATTTATGAACTCTGGTTTATCCTTTAAGAGATATTCGTAACATGCTTCATACCTATTTCTCTTCTAATCATATATAATCTATCTTCTGGTAAAGGTTTTGTGAATATATCTGCTAACTGATCATGTGTTTGTGAACTCTAATACTATATCGCTTTTCTGCACATGATCTCGAAGAAATTCAAGCCTAATGAATACTAAAATCTCAAGCCTAGTATTTGGTGCATTTCCTAAGGACATGTGGATTTATAACCCAGAGACGTATTGCTCTGATACCACCTGTGACGCCCCCAAATTCCGCTTGGGATTGAACGGACATTTGAAGCGTCGAGACATGCAACACAAGGTTACCTGCCCCCGTTCATGACATATAAGATGCAATGTTCCTAACATGCATCTAGCATTATGCAATATTCGCAGCGGATATTTTTTTTTTTTCTTTAGCAATACTATGCACCAAACTAAAAATATCCCAAATACTTGAAACATATTTCATACATAAAAACATACTAAAAAGCCGTGATCACTACACTAGTCCAAAATGGTTGTGATCAAAAGAATACTTGAGATACAACTCCAAAAGTACAAGCATTAACCTAAGTTAAATACTATACCATCATCAACATCGCACCGTAGCCTAGATGACCGTATTCAGATGGTCAGATTCCAATTCTTCTTTGGGTCCTGTAACAAGATCTACCATTCGGGGGGAATGGTAGTTGGGACTACCACAGTGAGATTTGATTACAAATCTCAGTAAGTTAACATAAAACTCACACACAGGTTAAAGATGCATGCATGGCAGTAAAAGCATAAATGCATAAGTAAAGTCGTACATAAGCATAGCATAACTTGACATATAACATGACATAACCAGAACTTAAACGTGAACTGAACTTGACTTAACATGACATGAACTTGAGTTTAAAACATAACATGGACTTGAAATGTAGCATGAACGTAAACATGCATAACATAAATATGAACTTGAAAATAACATAAACTTGAACATATCATGACATAAACGTGAACTTGAGACATACTGTAAACGTGAACTTAACATGATGTGAACATGAACTTGGAACATAACTTGATCATGAACATAACATGTACGTGTACATAACAAAACATGAACTTGATCTGAAACTTGACTTATCATGCACTTGATCTGAAACTTGACTTAATACGTACTCCACAGTTGTTGTGGCCCCACGTATTCTACGTGTCACAATTGCTGTGTCTCACGTAGTGTATGCTCCACAGTTGTTGTGGCCCCATACTTCATGCTCCACAGTTGTTGTGGCCCCATGTATACACGTAACATAAAATATAATACGTACTCCACAGTTGTTGTGGCCCCACGTATACACGTAACATAAAATATAATACGTACTCCACAGTTGTTGTGGCCCCACGTATACACGTAACATAAAATATAATACGTACTCCACAGTTGTTGTGGCCCCACGTATACACGTAACATAAAATATAATACGTACTCCACAGTTGTTGTGGCCCCACGTATACACGTAACATAAAATATAATACGTACTCCACAGTTGTTGTGGCCCCACGTATACACGTAACATAAAATATAATACGTACTCCACAGTTGTTGTGGCCCCACGTATACACGTAACATAAAATATAATACGTACTCCACAGTTGTTGTGGCCCCACGTATACACGTAACATAAAAAATAATACGTACTCCACAGTTGTTGTGGCCCCACGTATACACGTAACATAAAAATATAATACGTACTCCACAGTTGTTGTGGCCCCACGTATATACGTAACATTAAATATAATACGTACTCCACAGTTGTTGTGGCCCCACGTATTCACGTAACATAAAATATAATACGTACTCCACAGTTGTTGTGGCCCCACGTATTATACGTAACATAACATGTCTTATCTTTCTTAATGCATGAGATATTAATTAATATCATATACTTTTCTAACATGGCGTATACTTGTAAATGACACAATATGATTTAATCATAACATTTCATGGCATACTTAACATGGCATACTTATAACATACATCATTGTATGATAGAAAAGATTATGTAACAGATAATTATTCATGAGAGATTAAATCATACGTAGCAGATAAACATGTAATGACATAGCATGACATGGCATATACGATAACATACATACATAAATTGTAGTTCTCTTACCCATCACACATACACAATAAACTGATAGTAAGTTAGAGGCTAACTTACCTCGATTGTCACGTTCTACGAGAATAAAGTGCGATATACGAGAAACTGTAAAAGGTCATTCTAAAAGTTAGAAATTTAATTACTAACAATTAGAAACATGGAAACAAGTTATCTTAGAGTAAAATTATCATTTTACCCTCTACATGTGGGAAAACGACCATTTTACCCATAACTTAAGGATTTCATATCCTAACTCCAAAAATTTCCAAAATTTACATTCCTCATGTAAATTTTGTTCTAAACTCAAATATCAACTCAGAAAAAAATTTAAAACAAAACAACACTATGGAAAACACACTATGGCCGAAACATCCATAGGCCATTTCTCTTGATTTTTGTTACAATTCCTTCCAACTTCAAAACTCATGCTTAAACCAAAATTTTACAACAAACATCTTCCAATCCTAAGTTTAAAACCATACTTGAAACATCCATTTAGAAAAAGCTAATAATCAACACCAAACTTTTTTGTAAAAAGATCAAAACACTTGAATCACAAGCTTTGTCCTTAAATCAAAACATCTCCAAGAATTCCAAAAAATCTAATCTTACTTCTAACATATTCATAACATCATCCTCAGATAAACCATGCTTTAAATCATCAAACTAAAGTCACCAAAATCACAAAAATAACACTTGGAGTTTTTGATTTTACACTTAGTCCAAAAACAGAAACTTTTTCTTAACTAGCTTTGATAAATCTCTTGATCAATGGCTTAAGAAGGTGAGATCTTTGAAATAAAGTATCACATGGTTTAAAAACGTGTCCTAAAGAATATCCAACCATCAAAATTAAAATCACATGGCTAAAACCCAATAAAACATGGATCTAACCTAAAAACATCAAATCTTAGGCCTAACCGAAATTCTCTTGCATAGAAAAATCATATCTTTGAAACTAATACTAAATATCTCCAAAATAACATCCTAACATGAAAATAAGAGACTTAGGATCATCATATAAAAATATCAAAGCCTTTAGAGTAAGATCAAACCTCAAAATATTCAAACTTTATCCAAATAAAAACTGTTTTGTCACTTCCAGTTTTCATGTTTCTAGATCTAATAAAATCTATCATCAAAATCTTTATTCATGCAACAAAACCTCAATGAAAACTCTTAAACACATTCTAAGAACACTCCATAAAATTTTCGGACCAAGATATATCCATTAGCTTGGTCAAAAACTCCAAAACATAACACACTCTCCAGATTCACGCCCAGAATGACCTTTCCATGGTTAAAAATACTTTTGACCGACCAAATGACCATGGAATGATACGAAAAATACATCTACGGAAACTAGACTCAAAGAGGAACAACTTTTATGAAGGAGTCATCGTGTGAAAATACTTACAAAGGGTCGAAAAACTCCACGCAAAAAGACCCAGAAATCTGCCCGAGAGAGCTCTTTTGGGTTTCTCTCTAAGAACGGGGTGAAGAAATGATTAAAGTGAAGTAAGTGTGTCTTGCACGACTCAAGACTTCTGTAGGGAGAATATTTGGACCTTAATGATCATTGAGTGGAGGTGTAGACATGTGACATAATGTAGAGGATAGTGGGGGGCAAAAGACAACTTACAAAGGCTATGAGACATGGGACTTGATGGGGTGGGTTCCTCCATATTAATGAGTGCAACTTGATGCAATGAATGGTCTGCCAAGTGGGGGAGGAAATTTCTCCAAGAAGCTATGCCAAGGTGGCCAAAATTCGTGGGCTTTAGTGGGCCTTAGTGGGCCTCAACCAAGTGGGCTTCAATTTGGGGTTTAAAGGGGGTTTGGTTAGGGTTTGAGATGCTATCAAGCCCAAATCCAATTTTTCTTGGCCCAATCAAATTTCTAAGGTTTAAAATGTTGGATAAAGATGTCATAATAGGAATTTGAGAAATTAATAGCATGTGAAAGTGATTTAATCAAGTGATTAAACACAATACTAGAAATTGGATCAAAAAGGGTTTGAATGCCAACTTTAGGGTTTGGGGAAACCGTTTAGGGTTTCGGTTTCAACCAAGTTTTTGGGGTTTCAAAAGGATTCCAACCATTTAGGGTTTTACTAGGGTTGAAACCCTCTTCATCTAACTCAATTTGGTTGATCAGATGAAAAAAAACTGTTTTGCTTAGGTGGCATGATCTCACACATTGATTTCCTTCACAAATCCATCTAATGGTTTCTCTTTGTGCCAAGTATCTAATACTATTCATTATGTGTGGTTAAGATCTTGCCAAGTGTCCAAATAAAACTTCTCTAACCTAATTTGGACATTTCACACTGTGATTTTGAAACCACTGCACTTAGTACGCTTATCGAGGTTACTATTCACTCCGAAAAAGTGCATAATAAACTTAGTACTGAAAAATCCTAAATATTCAACTGAGTCTAGTGGCGTAAACTATAACGTAATCTGACACTTCTAACTACCTCAAACAAATAAAATCACATTTCTGGCACCATAGTGAGTGATAAAACTAATTATGTTGACATACTAGAGCTTATGTGATTAGCCGATTCGTAAAAACTTATGGGGTTTTCACGAGATTTCTAATGTCTATAGAAATTCCACCATTGAATTTCTAGCGGGCTGTTACAAGATCGATCGAGTGGAGGCATTTGACCGCTCGAGTGAAGTCAGGCAGAGTTGAACTCTCGATGTTCGCTCGACAGTGTGCTCGAGCGAACTAAGGCAGAGTTGAACGCTTGATATCCGCTCGACACTCGTATTTTACAGATCTAGGGTTTATTCCGTCGTTATGGTATATATATGATTTTTTACATCTTATGGCCTGGAAAACACTGTTTGATTAGAGAAACACTTAGAATTTATTTTTCCTTGAATTTTCACTCAGATCCGGAAATGGGGATTCATAGAAGTGATCATTCATGCAGCAACACAATTTCTTCTAGATCATTCACTAGCACTACAGCAAATTGAAGAGCTCCTTGAGGGGTCTAATTGCTACTGCAGCACAGCCTCCTCCACCGCTTCAATTCTTCATCTCAATTCAATTGGCTTGATCTTTTCATTCCCTACTTGTTATTTAATTTCAGTTTTAAGTTTATGCAATATTTTAAAGATTTTTGGTTTAGAAGTTTGAACAATTTATTTGTTATTCATTTAGTTCATGTTATTTATTTTTCTCGTTTCGTTAAGTTTTCATTTTAATAGTGATTACAATTGCTATGGTTTAATTTGGAGAATTTGTGATTTGAATACAATGATGAATCCTAGAACATTGATTTTGGGGCTTTTCAATTTTTAGTGCATGTTTTATCAATTACTTTCTAATCTAGTTTAACTCTTAAGTTAGTTTTATTGATTTCTGAGTTTAATCTATTAGTCTTTTACTTTTCAATCCGACATTCAAAAATCTAAAGATATGAATCTAGTCCATGACTAGTACCCTTTTTCATTCTTTTTGCACTCTTCCATCCATTGCATATACCATCATTTTATTTTCTCTTTGTGAAGATTTTCACAATTTTCAACAAGTTTGAGTTTAAGTAAGTTTCCCTGAGGAGACAATCTAGGAATTTATTCTTAATTATTACACGACATCCTCCTGCACTTGGGATAGCCTTAGTACTACTCATTTTTGAGTGAGTCACTACCCTCTTGCCCACTAAGGTTGAAACCTCATAATCGTAGTGAAACACTAGCATGTGAGTCCCTAGACTACACAACCCTCGACCACAAAGGTCGAAACCTCAGATTTGTGGTGAAACACAGGCACGCAAGTACCAAGACTGCACGACCCTCACCCACCATGGTCGAGTCCTTAGACTTGTAGTGAAACGTGGGCACACAAGTACCTAGACTACATGACCCTCACCCACCAAGGTCAAGTCCCTAGACACACTGTGAAACACGAGCACACATGTATCTAGACTACGGGACCCTTGCCGAGGCGAAGTCCTTAGACTCGCAGTGAAACGTGGGCACGAAAGAATCTAGATTGCATGACCCACGCTGAGGTCAAACCCTCATACTCACTGTAAAACACGAGCAAATGAGTCCCTAGACTTCTCTACCCTTGCCCACTAAGATCGAGTCCTTAGACTCGCAGTGAAACATGGGCAAGTCCTTAGACTACACAACCCTCACCCACAAAGGTCAAGTCCCTAGACACATAGTGAAACACAAGCACGCAAGTCTCTAGACTTTGCAACCCTCACCGAGGTGAAGTCCTTAGACTCACAATGAAACATGGGAATGAAAGAATCTAGACTGCAGGACCCACAATGAGGTCAACCCTCAGACTCATGGTGAAACACAGGCAAATGAGTCCTTAGACTACTCTACCGTTGCCCACCAAGGTCAAGTACTCTGACTCACGCTGAAACATGCGCATGCGAGTCCCTAGACTGGGCTACCCTCACCCACTAAGGTTGAAACCTCATACAAACGGTGAAACACAGGCATGCAAGTCCGTAGATTGCATGACCTTCACCCACCAAGGTTAAGTCTTTAGACTCACGATAAAATGCGGGCACACGAGTCCCTTGACTGAATGACTGTCAGCCACCAATGTCGAGTCCTTAGACTCGCAGTGAAACACGGGAATGCAAGCTCCTAGAATGCACGACCCCCACCCAGAAAGAGTCCTTAGACTCGCGGTATAGCAAGGGCATGCAAGTCCATGGGAGGCATGCCCACGCCTTATCAAAGTCAGCTCCTTGGACTCATGCAACAAAGCTAAGAAGAATCTGTCCATTTGACCACGACACTCAAGATATAAATATAAATGAAACTTAGAAGGAAATTTATGATACCTTTCATTCAAAAGAACGAATGATACCCAAAATATACAACAGAAAGTGATTGTTTAGGATACAAACTATACAAGAAAAAGTACAACGCAGCAAAAGAAAAAAATATTCAAGCTGGAGGACCTGGAGTAGCCGAGGACAAGAACGGGTTGTGTCCCTTCCCACAATATCAAAAACGTTAGGCATGATCGAGTTTAAAGGACACAAGGCTCAACGTGCTCAGGTTAGTTTGAGGATTCGCCTACCGGAAAGCTTTCAAGCTTTCCAGGCTGGCGCCGTAGCCATATCCAAAGGCCCTGTTACAAAGAAACTTGGCCACCAAAAGTTGAGGACAGAGCTGAATGAGCTTTTCTACAGAGGAGGCTTGCTCGTTGTTAGTCTATCCTACGTGTTCTGTAGCATGGCAGTGTTAGCAGTGGAATCTGTTAGAGAGTTGTTATTGATTTTCTATATTCATATAAGTAGGAGAGGAAAGAAAGAGGGAAGGTTATTCTGAATTGTAATCTCTGGAACTTTCCTTGGGAGGTTTAGGAATTGCCTCGAATGAATTCCTGGAGTGATGAATGTATGGACGTATGAATTTCAGTGAATAAGATTCAACCCATTTCCTTCGCAATTGTAATCTTCTTTTACAATCCTGCTTCCTAATTTACCGAGGTTCATAACATATAAGAATTGTGATTTTTTAAATAATTCCTTATCACCGGTTTTCTATGTTGAAGCACTACCGATACTGCTTAATTTAGTGATAGACATTTATCATCTAGTCTCCGATACTGCTTCTGATCTGACCTGGCTATCTGGTCCAAATCCCTCGTAATCTTGCTCAAATTAAGGATTGTTTGTTGAATCCTAGCTGGAATGCTACGCGTTTCTTTGGGCTTTATGTGCTTTCAGATCATCTCGTTCTGAATTTTGGTGTACTGGCGCGATCATATTGATAACTAATGCTTGATGATCAAGACTGTGGAAGTTCAAAGTTTATTGATCCAAGAAACGAAGTTAACAAAAAATCAAAACAAATATCAAAATCCCATTGAAAACCTATTGATACCCTTTTTTTATTTTTTGAGTACGGCTATATATATCAACCGTAGTTTGGTGACCTGCAGACAACGGAAGAGGGGGCACAGATGCTTCAATATTGTGACACTAAACCCACTTTCACAGATGGCCTGCAAGAGATACTTCAATATGAAATATGCTTTTTCTTGCCGCGTCTTGTTTGCAGTCCAAGCTACCACACCTTCATTCTAGGTTGTGCATTGCATGCATGGCTAGGTTTTAACTTCTGTCGATATTGTTCGTGTAATTTTGAGGGAACCACCAAGATTTTGCTTGCCACGTCTTGTTAATTGCAGGCCGAGCTAGTAATATATCCAGTGTGGTAGCTTGGCCTACAACATTTATTAATGGGTCATTGGTATTTACAGATTCTTACTGACAAAAATGAATGATCAGCAGGCCTTCGTTTCGCAGTCTGCAACAAGAAGGCCCATTGCTCTCCTGGACTCATGCTTGTCCAATTGTAAATTGATTAAAAATAACATATTCCATAAGCTGCTTTTGTGAAATTTGATATGATATAAAATTTACTACAGCCACATGCTCACATACCTATAAAGCAGAATAAGCACCAGCCAACCTTGCAGAATTTCTTATTTACCTCTTGAAATACAGTTCTTCCAATCTTTGGAGAGGGTACTTTTTTTTTTTTTTTTTTGGAGATAAATTTTCTAGCTATGTTTAAACTGGGGATGGGTTCTCAATTCTATTTGGGAAGAAGGGGTTCTCAAATTAGGGATGTGTACTTGGGTGGAGCATTAGCATTGGAGTAGCCAAAACTCCTCAGCTCCACATTTGAGTTACAATAATTCCAAACTCTTATCCAAGTTTGGTGAGTTACTATTCATAGCCAAAATTGTTTAGTCCTAAATCATTTATGCTCTAACCCTCTCCTCTCCTCTCTCTCTCTCTCTCTCTCTCAACCTCCCTCTCACTGTATTTGATTATGTATATGTAAATGTGGTTTGTGTTGTATAATTAGGTTGAAAAAAAAAACAAATAGTTGGAAAACAATCTGTTAATTAAAAGTTAAATTATTAATTAACATATAATTAGTATAATTGTAAAATATGAACAAGAAGTAAAAAAACGAACAAGAAGTAAAAAAATATTATTATTTAAAAAATAATATTATATTATTATTTTGACTAACCCAATGTGGGGTTATATTTTGAATAGTTTTGGTTTTATACAAAACATATACTTTTTGCTAAATTTTCAATATAGCTTTGGCTAGACCAATGCCACAGCCATAAGATATGCTTCATCAAACCTCTACATGTATGTACTTATCGAAAAGTGCTACAGCGACAAAGTGATATTACAAAAGTAAACGTACAAGCTGACATAATTTTATATAATATATTACATCTACTTTACAATAAAAATAACTTTACAATCTTATGATTCTTATGTACCATATCAAGCTATATCAGTTTATAGGTTTACTTTTGAATTGACAATTGCAACCAATAACACTATTTTGAAGCTCTGATGTTGGTGGGCCCTACATAATTAACATCATAGAGCTATGGTCTATATCAATTGAAATCTGACCAAACAGGAAGATAAAATGCATGTTGTGACATATGAAAGTTGTTGAAGACATGTTTCACACCCTACTGACCAACACGACAACCTGTCACAAGAAAGACGACGACCCAGTGTCCTGATGGGTCTCTGATGCCTAAGTTAGAAATATGAGCGTATTTCACTATAATGAGGAATATGGAAAAAAGTTACCTTGAGTCACCAACATTATCTCTTCATATAGGCAAGGATGTTACCCAATAAAGATCAACTAGTGGCTTGATCTTCTCCCTTAATTTCCTGGCTTTGATTATTAGGTCCTTGGAGTAATTACCATACTTGAGCAAATATCTAGCTCTTTTCCCTTAGCTGAAGCAGTCTCTAGCTACTGGAGACAGTTACTATATTAATCCTACTGAGAGGTGTGATTCCACGGTTGCCGGTGCATAGCATGCATTTTGTCTTCTAAATTATTGGGCTTCTTGTACAGGCCCCAACGATTACTATTAGCCCATCTAGTAGGGATAGAATGGCCCATCCAAAAGCCATTAACTTTGAGCCACATGAAAAGTCACCAATTTAAATTTAGAGTAAGAGTTATGCTACTCAACCACCCAAACCTCCACAAATCACTTTTTGTAAAAATTTAAAATTTTTTAATACCTTTTTTTAAAATTTTTCAAAATTCTTTTTTATATATTTGGGAATGGAGGTTTCAAACTCCAGACCTCCATTTTGGAAGCGAGGGGTAATGTCAATTAGGCCATAGGCTTTTGGCATAATTTTTTTTAATTTATTCTTCTTAAACTAATTGAATTCTTCTATTCAAGAAAGTCAAAATCAAGTCCATGTAAAATCTAGACTTTTTGAAGAACTTGTCTCAAGAACCTAGATTATAAGAAATCTTGACCCGTTGAATAACTTGTCTCAATAACCCAGATTATAAGAAAGAACGTTACAAAGATTGTGATTTGCCTTTGATAAGTTCAAATGTTCATTGAAGAACAAGAGGAGATAAACTTAACTCACAATGAAAAATATTCATCAAATTTCATAAACTTCTTTTAACAGTGTAGCTACAATAGTTTAAATTAGCAATCTCCAATTAAAAATAACCCTTGACCAAAGTACAAACTACAAGCCTTTTCCAAAAATGACCCTAGCCGAATTAAACACATGGGTGGCTACATGATGGGCTGCCTCCTCTAATGTAAAACATAAAAACCCTAGTTTAAAAGTAACTTCCCCAAATGCCCTTGGTTGGTCCCCTCTAATGCATATACATAAAAAATTTCCCTTAAAATCCTAGTTCACTAAAATAAGACATATGTGGGCCAAACATTCCCAAACCCAATTATTCTAGACTAATTCCTATAACTAAGGAAATAAGTTATTTTAATGAATTAAACAGGTTCAAAGTCTTTAATAACAATAGGCCCAAGTCATGTCTTCCATAGCTTGTATCACATGATTGAAAACTGGATCTCCTTCTCCTAAGCCCATCTTGAATGTTGTTAGGCTCTCGCTAGACTTGTTTCAAGTGGATTGCACTAATCCTTGCATTGCTTCCTTACTCTTCTTTGCTCTAGATATGGTGATTGCCCCATCTGGAACTTGCAAATGAACTTTAAAATTTGGTCCACATTGGTGTCCATCATCTCATGGGGATGAAATTCCTTAAACTTACAATCAATTTGAAAACTCATCTAAAAAAGTCAAAATCAAGTCAATGGAAAATATAGACCCACTGAAGAACTTGTCTCAAGAACCTAGATTATAGGAAATCTAGACCCGTTGAAAAACTTATCTCAAGAACCTAGATTATAAGGAAGAACGTCACAAAGGTTGTGATTTACCTTTGATAAATTCAAATGTTCACTCAAGAACAAGAGGAAAAAAACTTAACTCATAATGAAAGATATTCATCAAATTTCATAAACTGTTTCTAACAGTGTGGCTACGGTAGTTTAAATAAGCAATCCTCAATTAAAAATAACTCTAGGCAAAGAAACCCCCAAAAACCCTAGGCCAAAATACAAGCCTTTTCCAAAAATGACCCTAGCCGAATTAAACACATTGGTGGCCACTTGATGAGCGCCCCCCTCTAATGTAAAACATGAAAATGCTAGATCAAAAGTAACTTCCCCAAATGCCCTTGGCCGGCCCTCTCTAATGCATATACATAAAAAATTTCCGTTAAAACCATAATGAATAAAAGACATATGTGGGCCAGACATCCTCATGCCCAATTATTCTAAACTAATTCATATAAATAACAAAATAAGTCATTTTAATGAATTAAACAAGTTGAAAGCCTTCAATAACAATAGGCCTAACTCATGTCTTCCACAACCTCTATCACATGGATGAAAACTGGATCTCCTTCTATCTATCCCATCTTGAATGTTGTTTGGCTCTTGTTAGACTTGTCCCAAGTGGATTGCATCAACTCTTGCATTACATTCTTGCTCTTCTTAGCTCTTGATCACGTGATTGCTCCATCTGAAACTTGCAAAGGATTTTTAAGACTTGGTCCACCTTGGTTCCCATCATCCCATGGGAATGAAATCATTTAAACCTACAATCAATTTGAAAACTCACTAAAAAAAATCAAAATCAAGTCAATGGAAAATCTAGACCCGTTGAATAACTTGTCTCAATAAACCGGATTATAAGGTAGAATGCCACAAATGTTGTGATTTGCCTTTGATAAGTTCAAAAGTTCATTCAACAATAAGAGGAGATAAACTCGACTCACAATGAAACATATTCATCAAATTTCTTAAACCTTTTTTAACAGTGCGGCAAGAATACCCCAAAAACCCTAGGCGAAAGTACAAGCCTTTTCCAAAACCGATCCTAGCCTAATCAAACACATGGGTGGCTACATGATGGGCGCCCCCCTCTAATGTAAAACATAAAACCCTAGATTAAAAATAACGTCTCCAAATGCCCTTGGCCGGCCCCCTCTAAAACATATACATAAAAATTTCCCTTAAAACTCTAGTTCATAAAAATAAGACATGTGGGCCAAATATCCTCAAACTCTAGTTCTAAATTAATTCCTATAACTAATAAAATAAGTCATTTTAATGAATTAAACAAGTTTAAAAACCTTCAATAAAAATTGGCCTAAGTCATGTCTTCCATAATTTGTATCATATGAATGAAAACTGTATCTCATTCTTTCAAGCCTATCTTGAATGTTGTTGAGCCCTTGCTAGACTCGTCCCAAGTGGATTACACCAACCCTTGCATTGCTTTCTCGCTCTTCTTAGTTCTCGATCTTGTGATTGCCCCATCTGAAACTTGCAAATGATCTTTAAGACTTAATCCACCATAGTGCCCCTCATCCCATAAGAATGAAATCTCTTGAACCCACAATTAATTTGAAAACTTACCCAAGAAAGTCAAAATCAAGACAATGGAAAATCTAGACTCTTTGAAAAACTTGTCTAAAAAACCTAGATTTAGGAAATCTAGATCTGTGACGCCCTCAAATTCCACTTGGGATTGAACGGACATCTGAAGCGTCGGGACATGCAATACAAGATTACCTGCCCCCGTTCATGACATATAAGATGCAATATTCCTAACATGCATTTAGCATTATGCAATATTCGCAGCGGATAACTTTTTTTTTCTTGAGCAATATTATGCACCAATCTTATCATATCCCAAATAATTAAATCGTAATCCAAGCAAACTTAACAAAATAAAAATCCACAATTTCAGTACAAGTCTTAGCAGACTGTAACCTCAAAAACATAGGAGACCAGACTCCATATTTACATTACCAAAATACACTATTGAGGAAGTTCGTCGAGTAACTCGTGTAACTCGACTAACGGGGCCAGAATACTATCCAAAAACTAACTATGGAAACTGTTAGCTCTGCATCGTGTCTGCGGCGTCTAGTCAACCTCCTTCAATCTACCAAAGTCCGCTCCCTGCTCTGATCTTGACATATCGCCTACCATTCGGGGGGAATGATAGTTGGGACTACCACGGTGAGATTTGATTACAAATCTCAGTAAGTTAACAAGAAACTCCCACACAGGTTAATGATGCATGCATGGCAGTAAACGCATGAATACATAATTAAAATCGTAAGTAAGCATAGCATAACTTGACATACAGCATGACATAACTGATATAACTTGAACTTAAACGTGAACTGAACTTGACTTAACATGACATGAACTTGAGCTTAAAACATAACATGGACTAGTAACATAACATGAACGTGAACCTGAAACATAACATGGCTTGAAACATAGCATGAACGTGAACATGCATAACATAAATATGAACTTGAACTTAACATAAACCTGAGCATAACATGACATAAACATGAACTTAAGACATAATGTGAACGTGAACATAACATAACATGAACGTAAACTCGAAAATAACATGTACGTCAACATAACATGATAAAATCATGAACTTGAAACATAACGTGAACATGAACATAATATAACATGAACATGAGCTTGAACATATCATAAACGTGAACATAACATGATATGAACATGAACTTGAAACTTAACGTGAATATGAACATAACATGTATGTGAGAAAAACATAACATAACATGAACTTGATCTGAAACTTGACTTAACATGCACTTGATCAGAAACTTGACTTAACATAAACTTGGAATCTTGCTTCTTTACTTAACATGAACTTGGACTTGAATTCTGACAATCAAAAATGATTCCGCCAGTCGTTTCGTCAGGAATAGTGAACAATCAGAATGATTCTGCCTAACATATTCCATCAGAGATACTCAGACAATCAGAATGATTCCATCATGAGTATTTTAAAACACGTACCCTAGCAATTAGAATGATTACACCAGGAGTACCAAGTAATACTCTGACAATCAGAATGATTCCATCACAAGTATCTTAAAACACGTACCCTAGCAATCAGAATGATTACACCAGGAGTACCAAGTAATACTCTAACAATCAGAATGATTCCCTCACGAGTATCTTAAAACACGTACCCTAGCAATCAGAATGATTACACAAGGAGTACCTAGTAATACTCTGACAATCAGAATGATTCCATCACGAGTATCTTAAAACACGTACCCTAGCAATCAGAATGATTACACCAGGAGTACCTAGTAATACTCTGACAATCAGAATGATTCCATCACGAGTATTTTAAATAAGATACCCTAACAATCAGAATGATTACGCTAGGAGTATCTGCATAACTGAATTTGAACGGCACTCTGACAATCAAAATGATTTCGCCAAAAGTACCTCGTGTGAATTACAAGTGGAGATGCTCGGACAATCATAATGATTACATCACGAGTATGCTAGACATAACTGACTTAAACGTAACTTGAAAGACATGACTTACTTGAGATGGAAACACTTCGTAACATGACTGAACATATAACAGATGTCATACTTGACGTGACATACTTGCAACAGTGAATATTATATGATATGACATACATGTAACATATGGCATACTTAACTTGGCATACTTATAACATACAACATTACATGACAGAATAGATTGTGTAACAGATAAATATTCATGAAAGAATAAATCGTGCGTAACAGATAAACATGTAATGACATGGCATGGCATGGCACATATGATAACATACATACATAAATTGTAGTTCCCTTACTCATCATACATACACAGTAAACTGATAGTAAGTTAGAAGCTAACTTACCTCGATCGTCGCGTTCTACGAGAATAAAGCACGAAACACGAGGAACTGTAAGAGGTATTCTAAAAGTTAGAAATTTAATTACTAACAATTAGAAACATGAAAACAAGCTAACTTAGAGTAAAATTATCATTTTACCCTCTACATGTGGGAAAATGACCATTTTACCCCTAACTTAAGGATTTCACATCCTAACTCTAAAAATTTCCAAAATTTACATTCCTCATGTAAATTTTGTCATAAACTCAAATATTAACTCAGAAAGATTTAAAACAAATTACAACTATGGAAAACAAACTATGGCCGAAACATCCATAGGCTATTTCTCTTGATTTTTGTTGCAATTCCTTCCAACTTCAAAACTCATGCTTAAATCAAAATTTTGCAACAAAGATCTTCCTATTCTAAGTTTACAATCATACTTAAAACATCCATTTAGAAAAAGCTAATAATCAACACCAAACTTTTTGTAAAACGATCCAAACACTTAATCACAAGCTTTGACCCTAAATCAAAACATCTCCAATAATTCCAAAAAATCAAATCTTACTTCTAACATATTCATAGCATCATCCTAACATCAGCCATGCTTTAAATCATCAAACTAAAGTCACCAAAATCACAAAATAACACTTGGAGTTTTTGGTTTTACACTTAATCCAAAAACATAAACTTTTTCCTCAACTAGCTTTAATAAATCTCTTGATCAATGGCTTAAGAATGTGAGATCTTCGAAATAAAGCATCACATGGTTTAAGAATGTGTCTTAAAGAATATCCAACCATAAAAATTAAAATCACATGACTAAAAATCAATAAAACTTGGATCTAATCCAAAAACATCAAATCTTAGGCCTAACTGAAATCCTCTTGCATAGAAAAATCATATCTTTGAAACTAATACTAAATATCTTCAAAATAACATCCTAACATGAAAATAAGAGACTTAGGCTTATCATATAAAAATATCAAAGCCTTTAGAGTAAGATCAAACCACGAAATATTCAAACTTTCTCCAAATAAAAATTGTTTTGCCACTTCCAGTTTTTAAGTTTCTAGATCTAAGAAACTCTATCATCAAAAGTTTTAGTCATGCAACAAAACCTCAATGAA
Organism: Carya cathayensis; assembly: GCA_011037825.1. Classification (NCBI taxonomy): domain Eukaryota; kingdom Viridiplantae; phylum Streptophyta; class Magnoliopsida; order Fagales; family Juglandaceae; genus Carya; species Carya cathayensis. The sequence continues at coordinate 92,688 of QGSO01000898.1, read as the reverse complement.
CACTCTTAAACACATGCTAAAAACACTCCATAAAATTTTCGGACCAAGATATGTCCATTAGCTTGGTCAAAAACTCCAAAACATAACATACTCTCTAGATTCACTCCCAGAATGACCTTTCCATGGTTAAAAATACTTTTGACCGACCAAATGACCATAGAATGATACTAATAATATATCTACGGAAACTATACTCAAGGAGGAATAACTTTTATGAAGGTGTGAAAATACTTAGAAAGGGTCAAAAAACTCCACGCAAAAAGACCCAGAAATCTGCCCGAGAGAGCTCTTTTGGGTTTCTCTCTAAGAACGGGGTGAAGAAGTGATGAAAGGGAAGTAAGTGTATCTTGCACAACTCAAGACGTATGTAGGAGGAAGATATGGACCTGAATGACCATTGATTGTAGGTAGATATGTGACATAAAGTGGAGAATAGTAAAGGGAGAGGAGAGCCTGCAAAAGTTGTGAGTTATGGAGGTTGATGGGGTGGGTTTCTCCATCTCATCAAGGCACTATTGGGTGCAGCAAGGGTAGTGAATGGTCTGCCATGTGGGGGAGGAAACTTCTCCAAGAATCCTTACCAAGGTAGCCAAATTCGTGGGCCTCAACCAAGTGGGCTTCAATTTAGGGTTTGGTTAGGGTTTGAGATGCTATCAAGCCCAAATGCAATTTTTCTTGGCCCAAACAAATTTTCAAGGTTTAAAGGTTGGATAATGATGTCATAACAAGAATTTGAGAAATTAATAGCATGTGGAAGTGATTTAATAAAGTGATTAAACACAATGCTAGAAATTGGATCAAAAAGGGTTTTATGGCCAATTTAGGGTTTGGGGAAACCGTTTAGGGTTTTAGTTTCAACCAAGCTTTCGGGGTTTCAATTGGATTCCAACCATTTAGGCTTTCACTAGGGTTGAAACCCTCTTTGATCTGGCTCAATTTGGTTGATCAGATGACAAAGGTTTTGCTTAGGTAACATTATCTTACACATTGATTTCCTTCACAAATCCATCTGATGGTTCCTCTTTATGCCAAGTATCTAATACTATTCATTATATGTGGCTAAGATCTTGCCAAGTGTCCAAATAAAACTTCTCTAACCTAATTTGGACATTCCACACTGTGATTTTGAAAACACTGCACTTAGTACACTTATTGAGGTTACTATTCACTCCAAAAAAACGCACAATAAACTTAGTACTGAAATTTCCTAAATATTCATATTAACTTACAGTAAAAACTGTTTACCAAAACTCAACCCCATAATGCCCCTATAAATAAATTCATAGTTTCGAATAACCGTTTCGTCCGAAATTATGAAAATGGGTTATTGGGCCATAAAATCCTAAATATTCTATTGAGTCTAGTGGCGTAAACTATAACATAATCTGACACTTCTAACTACCTCAAATAATTAAAATAGCATTTCTGGCACCATAGCAAGTGATAACACTGACTATGTTGACAGACTAAAACCTGTGCGATTGATCGATTCATGAAAACTTATGTGGTTTTCACGAGGTATCTAAAGTCTATAGAAATTTCACTGTTGAATTTCTAGCGAGCTGTTACAAGATCCGTTAAAGAACTTGTCTAAAGAACCTAGATTACAAAAAAGAACGTCACAAACATTGTGATTTGCCTTTGATAAGTTCAAAAGTTCATTCAAGAATAAGAGGAGATAAACTCAACTCACAATGAAAAATATTCATCAAATTTCATAAACTTTTTGGAATAGTGTGGCTATAGTAAATAAGCAATCCCCAATTAAAAATAACCAAGACAAAACTACCCCCAAAAACCCTAGGCCAAAATACAAGCCTTACCAAAAATGACCTTAGCCAAATTAAACACATGTCCAGCTACATGATGGGTGCCCCCTCTAATGTAAAACATAAAAATCCTAATTCAAAAATAACTTCCCCAAATGCCCTTGGCCGGCCCCTCTAATGTACATAAAAATTCTCCTTAAAACCCTTGCTCATAAAAATAAGACATATGAGGGCAAAACATCCTCGAACCCAATTATTCTAAACTAAATCTTATAACTAATAAAATAAGTCATTTTAATAAATTAAACAAATTCAAAGCCTTCAATAACAATAGGTCCAACTCATGTCTTCCACAGTTTGTATCACGTGGATGAAAACAGGATCTCCTTTTCTCAAGCCCATCTTGAATGTTGTTGGCTCTTGCTAGACTTATCCCAAGAGGATTGTACCAATTATTGCATTGCTTCCTTGCTCTCAATCTTGTGATTGCCTCATCTAGAGCTTGCAAAGAATCTTTAAGACTTGGTCCACCTTGGTGCCAATCATCTCGTGAGAATGAAATCCTTTGAACCCACAATCAATTTGAAAACTCACACAAAAAAGTCAAAATCAAATCATTGAAAAATCAAAACCTATGGAAGAACTTGTCTCAAGAACCTAGATTATAGGAAATCTAGACTTGTTGAAGAACTTGTCTCAATACCCATATTACAAGAAATAACGCCACAAAGATTATGATTTGTCTTTAATAAGTTCAAAAGTTTATTAAAAAACAAGATGAGATAAACTCAACTCACAGTAAAAATATTCATCAAATTTTGTAGACTTTTTTTAACAGTACAGCTATAGTAGTTTAAATAAGCAATACCCAACTGAAAATAACCCTAGAAAGAAATACCCCCATAAACCCTAGACCAAAATACAAGACTTTTCCAAAAATGACCCTAGCCGAATTAAACACATGGGTGGCTACATGATGGGCACCCCCTTCTATTGTAAAACATAAAAACCCTAGTTCAAAAATAACTTCCCCAAATGCCCTTGCTCAGTCCCTCTAATGCATATACATAAAAATTCTCCCTAAAATCCTATTTCATAAAAATAAGAGATATGTGGGCCAAACATCCTCAGGCCCAATTATTCTAGACTAATTCCTAGAATTAATAAAATAAGTCATTTTAATGGATTAAACAAGTTCAAAGCCTTCAATAACAATAGGCCCAACTCATGTCTTCTATAGCTTGTATGACATGGATGAAAACTGGATCTCTTTCTCTCAAGCCTGTCTTGAATGTTGTTGAGCTCTTGCTAGACTCGTTCCAAGTGGATTGCACCAATCCTTACATTGCTTCCTTAATCTTCTTAGCTCTCGATCTTGTGATTGCCCCATCTAGAACTTACAAAGGATTTTAAGACTTGGTCCACCTTGGTCCCCATCACAATGAGACATTTTCCCAGCCCCCAAGCAATAATAGTCGACCGAAGCAACAAAGATTTTTGGTCCACCAAAAGAACGGAGAGGACAACAGCACTTGTATAATGTAATTTAGTTTCTAGAAGTCGTGAAAATAATCAGATTAATTTAACCCATCTCCTCCTCTCCTCTTTGCATTAAGGTCAGGTTTGAAAAGTGGGATAAGTTCATACCATCTCATTTCATCTCAATTTGTTTTATAATTTCTATCCCAAACATCACCAACTCAAATATAAAATATTTTTCAATTTCAAATCTTCAAATTTTTCTTCTAATCATTACATTACAACTTTACCAAAATTTCAAACAAAACATAGAGCAATACAGGTTTTTCAAATATCAAAATAAAAATTATATTCAAACAAAATTTTAAAGTTATAATATTTTTATTCAATTTTTTCTCATTAATTTTCTAAAACTTAATAAAACATTTTAAATCAAATCATTTCACTACTATTTATAAAGCATATTAAGAGATACTTCAATATGAAATATGCTTTTCCTTGCCACGTCTTGTTGTAGGTCAATGTGACGCTCCCATCTCCCACGTACGGACACATGAAAATCGAGGCGTCGGGATGATGACAACACGGGTCATGCATCCCATCGTCGAGTGCCAAGTGTGTGTAGATGCAACACGTGTACAATAAAAATAACGCAGCAGTAATAAAAGTCTTTCAACTAAGTATCAAAATTTTGTTTAAATACAAACTTGCTTAAAACAAGCATAATAAAATACTACAAGTTCAACATTATCTCAAATTCCAAAATACATAAAATATAGGCAAGGGAAATATTTTCCAACAATACAAGCAATTCCAACTCAATACTCCGGCGGAGCCGCCTCCTCATGCTCAGCCTCCTCCTCCTCATCTGCAACAAAGTCTACGGTACTAAGACGGTACCGCAGGTAAGTAATAATCCAAACAAATCTCAAGATAAAAATACATTCATGCATTAACCAAATGCATGAACATGATGCCATATGCATGTGCCCCGAAAATCTACATTTTTTCACGCACGCCAAAAATCCCATTTTTGGCCCTAAACATTTCCTTTAAAACATTTCCAAAAATCCAATCTCGCCATTTTTCCCGAAAATGGTCCATTAACCAAACCATCAGAGCACTGTAGGCGGGAATCATAGGCAGGACTCTACCACCGTCTCTGCTTACCACTATCCCTACAACTCCGTCTATAGGCAAGAATGGCAAACGGGACTCTATCACCATCCCTATGCCGCGTGCACCGTAGGCAGGACTCTACTATCGTCCCCGCTTACCACCATCCCTATAGTACCTCTGACTCAAATGAGTCAATCCAATTATTCAAATATACCCAAAAATTATTTCTCACTTGAAAACCCAGTTTTCAATTTCCAACACATGAATATACATGCAATTACACGAAAACCCAGTTTTCCTTTTTCAACACATGTACATGCATGCAATATACAATGCAAATGACAAGACATAAATATATCCAACAAATCTCATCATCAGCTAACATACAAATAACTCCATCCTCTAATCCATTCGACCCCCAACTCCTTGGACTCAGTCCGGCGTAATTAACCAATCACAATTTATTGTTAAAGTAAAAATATATTTAAATCTAAAAGGAAGTTTGGAAAATAGTTACAGCGCTATATAACAATTTTTAAAGGATCAGTGGGCTGCAAAAGGAGAAGGAAAAGCAACGTAACAGTGTGAAAACATTGTGGTCATGGGTTGTAAAATACCCACTTTTGAATGGGGACGAACCAAGGCTTGGGATTGATAGGGAATGGATTAGAGGTATTTATGAAGCTAGTGGAAGTGAGGGTTGGCCATGGGTGGCGGCGAAAACGGCGGTAGAAGTGAAAAAAAGGCCAAAACGGAGTTGAACTCGTGGGGGTTGCTCCGGCGACAGATCGGAGCTGGAAATGAGTGGGTTAGGTCGACAAGAGGTTGGTGATGAAGTTGTGGCCAGAGGTGGAATGACGGTGGGGAAGAAAATGGGAGAGGTGGTGTACTGCATTGCGGCAAACGGCGGTGGTCTGGGCAGATGAAGCAAACGGCAGTAGAGGAAGAAGGAAAAGAGAGTGCGCGGGGAGAGAGAGAGAGAGAGAGAGAGAGAGAGAGAGAGAGAGAGAGAGAGAGAGAGAGAGAGAGAGAGAGAGAGAGAGAGAGAGAGAGAGAGAGAGGGAGAGAGAGAGAGAACCAGAAGAAAAGTGAGGGAAAAAAGAAAGAAAATAGGAAAAGAAGAGGAAGAAGAAAAGAACAATAGAGAAAGAAAAGATAGGGAAAAGAAATGAGGTTCAGTCCTCACTTCTGGGGTTTAGAAACTGATATAACGAAGACAATTTTAAAAGCTATAAATTGAATAAAATAATCTAAACACAATATCTAGCTAGAATAAAATAATTAATTGATAAAAACTAACAACAAAATTTAAAATCTAAAAATAAACGAAATTAAATTAAACAGCAATTTAAACACAAAATAATAATTAGTATTAAGAACGCACCTCAAAATAAATTTCACAACCAAATAAAACCAATTAAAATTCGATAAATTTAAAAATAAAAGAACTAATATTTTAATTAAATTAAAATACTCTTTCAATAAAAATACAGGTCAAAATGGGGTATCACAGCCAAGCTACCACACCTTCATTCTAGGTTGTGCATTCCATGCATGGCTAGGTTTTAATTTCTGTCGGTATTGTTCGTGTAATTTTGAGTGAACCACCTATTTCCTTGTCCTGTCTTGTTAATTCAAGCTGAGCTAGTAATATAACCAATGTGGTAGTTTGGCCAGCAAAATTTATTAATGGGTCATTGGTATTTACAGATTCTAACTGACAGAAATGAGTGATCAACATGCCTTCATTTTGCAATCTAGTACCACACAGAAGACCCAATGCTCTCCTGGACTCAAGCTTGTCCAATTGAAAATTGATTAAAAAAAAAAAGCATATTTCATAAACTGCTTTTGTGAAATTTGACGTGATATAAAATTTACCACAATCACATGCTTATATACCTATAAAGCAGAACAAGAACCAGCCAACGTTGCAGAATTTTGTATTTACCTTCTTGAAGTACAGTTCTTTCAAACTTTGGAGGAGATAATTTTTTAATTTTTGAGATAAATTTTCTAACTAAATTTAAATAGGGGATGGGTTCTCAAGGAAAAGGCTAAAATGGATGCATGGACAATCTATCAATTAATTTAGCCTATTTTGTGTTTTAGGGTGCATTTGGATCTTAAACTCAACTTAGATTAACTTAGTTTAATCTAATTTTAAGCTGAGTCTAACATCCAAATGCCCAACTCTCAAATTACTAAACTCATCTCAACTGAAAACAGCTTTACACGTAGGACTCATAGTATTTTTCAACTTAATACCTCTTTATACATGAGATCCACAACCGTTTTTAATTTTTCATAAATATATCTAAATTCATCTTAATATCAAAACACATATAAACTCATCTTAGATAGGCCCCACAGAACTTACACCACCATTGTGATGACCCGCTTTTATGTGTATTTTCACTGAAGGAATATTTTAATTTAATTAAATATTTTATAGTGCTTTTATTTTAAATTATCGAGTTTTAAATAGATTTTTTTTGGCTGTTGAATTTAAATTGTGATTTAATTTATTTTGGCTTGTTTTTTGTTTTAAAAATTTAAATAGTTGGTTTTTACTAATTATTTATTTTATTTTAGCTTATTGATGTGTTTAAAATATTTTATTGGTGTTTATTTATTTATTTGATGTAGTGTTAATTTATTTTAATCGTTTTATGTTTTTTATACCGTTTTCGGCTGATCAGTCTTTGGACTTCCGACGTGAGGACTGGACATCATTAATTTCCTTCATCTTTTTCTTTTTTCTTTTCTTTTCCTCTTCTTTTTCATTTTTCTCTTTTTTCTTTTTTCCCTTTTTTCTCCTCTCTCCCGCTCGGACTCTCTCTCCCCGCGTCTCTCTTTCTCTCTCTCTCCTCACCCACGCCGGAAACCAAGCCCCACCCAGGCCCGCCGTTCGCCGGCGTCGTGCCCGACGCCAACCCTGCCGGTCGACTCCCCTCCGGCTGGTGATCACTCCCCCCAACTCTCAGCCCCAACCGGCCGGCCATTTGGCCGGAAAACGCCCAAAAAGCCGCACGGTTTGTGGTTCGATCCACCGCCGTCGCTCCACCTCCGGCCACCACCTCTTCACCACTTCTTCCCCTACTCCTTGCCGACCTAACCCACCCATCCCCGGCCTCAAACGGTCACCGGAGCGGCTCCCACGAGCTCAACTCCGATTTGCCCTTTTTCCGCCCCTACCGGCGTTTTCGCCGCCACCCACGGCCAAAACTCACTTCCACTAGCTTCATAAACATCCCTAGACCATTCCCTATCAATTTGGTGTCTTGGTTTGTCCCCGGTCAAAAGTGGGTATTTTGCGACCCACGGGAACAGTGCATTTGCACTGTTACGTTGCTTTCGCATCGCCGTTCGCTTCGCGCCGAACCTTCTAAAAATCCTATATAGCGCTGTAAGTATTTTCCAAACGCTACTTTTAGATTTAAATGTATTTTACTCTTTCAATAAATTATTTGGTTGGTTCGCTGATTCCGGACTGAGTCCGAGGAGTTCGGGGGTCGGATGGATGGAGGACGGAGTTGCTTGATTTGTTGTGCTATGGTTGAATTTATTTGTCGAGCATTGAAATTGGCATTTACATGATGCATGCACTTGTATTTTATTTTATTGGAAAAATCATGTTTTATTGGCGTAAATGATTTTTGGGAGTGTGCGTATCACGAGCCCAAGCCGGGATGGGTTATTATCTCGGTGGAGCTCCTCTGGTCACTCGGGAGTGGATAATACTGAGTGACATCCCCTGGGTTGTCGCCGGGCGACGACCGGATCGCACGATACGGTAACGCTGTCGTGTCGACTCCGTGGTCCTTTTAGTGGCGGGGACTAGAGGATGGCCTGGCCAGGTACGCGCGAGTTGGAGGCGCGAGTCTGGGCATCGCTCGTGTAGGTGTCACACGCGTAGACGTTACCTGCGGTGTGGCACAGAGCCAGAGTGTGCGGATGATCCCTAGGGGAGATCATGGTGCATGCATAATTGGTTGGTTTTCATGGTTTTCGGATATGGGCCATTTTCTGGGAAAATGGCGATGGTCTTGTGATCCATTTTCGGGGAAAATGGTGGTTTGGGCCATTATCTGGGATAATGGCGAGGCTTGGTTTTAAAGGTTATGTTTTTAAGCCAGTTGGGTTTTTGGCGTGCGTGGAAAATATGATTTATGAGTTTTGGAGCATTGACATTCATTCATACTTGTTGTTTGAGTTTAATATGCTTTTATCTAGTGGTGTTTGGATTTTACTTACCTGCGGCACCATTTTTGGTACCGTAGATTTTGATGCAGCGTTCGAGGAGGAGGAGGAGGCTGAGCCCGAGGATACGGCTCCGCCGGAGTTCTGATTTGAAGTTATGCTTTGTACTTAGTTTTAAAACAATATTTATATCATGTAATATTTTATTATGTGCCTTTGAACCGTTTGTATTTTATTTAAAAAAAAAATTCTGGTACTTAGTATTTGACTTTGCTATCCGCTGCGTATCTTCTTGTGCACATTTGTCGCTTGCACACACTTGGCACTCTTCGATAGGGTGGTGACCCGTGATGTCACCATCCGGGCGCCTCGAATTCCCCGTTTTCCGTACGTGGGGATTTTGGGGGCGCCACAGGTGGTATCAGAGCGGTTTGGCTCTGGGTAAAACCACATGTCCCATAGGAGAGGTACCAGAATGTTTTTTTTTAGTTGTGTTTTAAAATTTATTTTAAGTAATATTGCTTTTTGACGTGGTTTAGTTGTTTTGAATTTATTTGAGCTTGTTTGGTTGTTTTATTTAATTAGTTATGTTATTGCTGCTGATTTGTTTTTGTTTTCTTGTTATGTGGATTGGTTTTGGTTTGGTTTTATGTTATTGGTTTTATTTTTTTTTTTTAAAAGGGGGTCAAAGGTTGTGGTGGCAGGTAAAATGGTGAGACCGAGGAAATCTACACAAGGGCCACGGGATGATACACAGAGAGATGACTCCATTGCCCAAGCTATACGGCAAATGACAGAATTTATGCAGCAAAATTTTAGGCCTCAGCAAGGAGTGCCTAGCCCACAACCTGGAGGTCCTTGGCCGCAACAAGGAGGACCTTGGCAGCAAGGAGGGGCTTGGCAACAAGGAGGGCCTTGGCAACAAGGAGGGCCATGGCTGCTACCAGGAGGGTCCAGTGGAGGAGTGCAAGCGGGGTGCACGTATGAGCGCTTTCTGGCGCATAGGACTCCCCACTTCACTGGAGACGAGGATCCACTACAAGCTGGAAAGTGGATCAAGGACTTGGAGAGGACTTTTGAGGTATGTGGTTGCACCGAGGCGCAACAAGTTCTCTACGCCAGCTATCTGTTACAAGGCACTGCTTTTGATTGGTGGGATACCAAAAGAATAATGCTGGAGTCAGAATTGGGGTCTTTTGCCGCGGTGACTTGGCAGCGCTTCAAGAAGGAATTTAATAACCGCTTCTTTCCCGCTTCTGTAAGGCGGCAAAAAGCAAGAGAGTTCTCACACTTGGTCCAAGGGAGCATGACCGTGGAACAGTACTCCCGAAGGTTTGTAGAACTTGGGAAATTTGCTCCCCACCTCATCGCCACAGAGGAGATGCAAGCTGAGCGTTTCCAGGAGGGTCTACGCCCCGATATACGCCGGTTGGTAGTCAGCCACCGGATATCCACCTTTCAGGATTTAGTGGATGTGGCCACCCTCGTGGAGCGGGAGAATAATTTGAGTATGGGTTCCCCTCCGGGACATAAAAGGCGAAGTTTTACTGGAGAAGGAAGTAGCTCTGGATCGCCTCAGAAAATTGTTCAGCGGTCTGGAACTCGACCACAAGCTGCCTCAGGAGTGCGTATAGGAGGTCGGATGCCCGTTTGCATGAGGTGTAATAGAGCTCATACGGGTGAGTGCACTTTGGGTGGAGCTCGATGCTATAATTGTGGCCAGCAGGGACACTTTGCCCGTGAGTGTCCTAATACAGTTCAAGGAAGCCGTGGAGGTCGACGTGGTGGAAGAGCTAATCAGAGACAAGTAGCACAGGCTCGAGTGTATGCTCTTACCCCTGGAGAGGTGGATGATGAGGCACCAGCGACCCACGATGCTGGAGTGATTACAGGTATGGTTCTAAATTAACTAATTTTTGGATTTGATGTTTGGTGTGGTTTGATGTTTGTTTGTTTCGGATTTTGTGGGTGTATGTGTTTGGTTCAGGAAGAGTTCGGTTATATGACTTTTATGCTTGCACATTGTTTGATTCGGGTGCATCTCAATCATTTGTGTCTTCTACGTTCGCTCGGATATGTAATTTGGTTACGGGACCCCTACCAGGATCGTTAGTGGTGAGTCTTCCGAATGGTGAAATGGTTTGTTGTTCTAAAGTTGCGTTGGGTTGTCCCTTGGATTTTGGTGGTAGGACCCTTGATGCCGACTTGGTGGTGTTCAAGTTGTTGGGATTTGATATTATTCTCGGCATGGATTGGTTATATCGGTATTGTGCAAGTATAAATTGCAGAAGTCGGGTAATCAGTTTTCAACTCCCAGATGGTGGTTGTTTAGAGTTTATGGGAAGTAAATTAAAAGAGAAGCCGATGGTTATATCGGCAATTCAAGCGAAGAAAGATATTGCTTGTGGGGCGGATGCCTTTTTGGTTCAAGTGGCGTCTACGCCAATTGGGAACAAGTCCTTGGCAGATTTTCCAGTGGTAGGAGAATTTCCCGATGTGTTCGTAGATGATTTGCCGGGGTTACCTCCAGTCCGCGAGTTGGAGTTCGCTATCGATCTAGAACCCGGGGCGGCTCCTGTGCATAAAGCCCCTTACCGTATGGCACCAGCCGAGTTGAAAGAGTTGAAAGCCCAGTTGCAAGAGTTGGTCGACAAGGGGTTTATCCAGCCAAGTACTTCGCCATGGGGTGCACCAGTTTTATTTGTTAAAAAGAAAGATGGCACTCTTAGAATGTGTATTGATTATCGAGAGCTTAATAAAGTGACAATAAAGAATAAGTACCCTCTTCCAAGAATTGACGACTTATTTGATCAGCTTCAAGGAGCGGCTATCTTCTCGAAGATTGACTTGAGATCGGGATATTATCAGCTGCGAATAAGAGATAGAGATGTCCCCAAGACTGCTTTTAGATCAAGATATGGGCATTACGAGTTCAAAGTGATGCCTTTTGGGTTGGCTAACGCTCCTGCAGCTTTCATGGATCTGATGAACCGGGTTTTTCGACCTTATCTGGATTCTTTCGTAGTGGTTTTTATTGATGATATTTTAGTTTATTCCCAGAATGTTGACGAGCATGCTTATCACCTTCGCTTAGTGCTTGGGAAGTTACGAGAGCACCAGTTGTACGCGAAGCTTAGCAAATGTGAATTTTGGCTGGAAGAAGTCAGATTTCTCGGGCATGTAATTTCCCAGGACGGTGTGGCAGTTGATCCCAGTAAGGTGGAAGCTATTTTATCATGGCAGCGTCCATCGACTGTGCGCGAGATCCGAAGTTTCTTGGGACTTGCTGGATACTATAGAAGATTCGTGGAGGGATTTTCCCGATTATCCGGTCCTCTCACCGCTTTGACTAGAAAGAATGCAGAGTTTGTTTGGTCAGACAAGTGCGAGAGGAGTTTCCAAGAATTGAAGAACAGATTGACAACTGCGCCAGTTTTAGCACTTCCAAAACCGCTTGAGCCGTTTGTTGTTTTTAGTGATGCATCTAAATTTGGTTTGGGGTGTGTTCTCATGCAAGGAGGACGGGTCGTGGCTTATGCGTCTCGTCAACTGAAAGACCACGAGAAGAATTACCCGACACATGATTTGGAATTGGCCGCAATAGTGTTTGCCCTTAAGATTTGGCGACACTTTTTATATGGAGCAGTTTGCGAGATCTACACCGATCACAAGAGTCTGAAGCATTTATTTTCTCAGAAGAATCTCAACATGAGGCAAAGGAGATGGTTAGAGCTAATAAGCGACTATCAGTGCGAGATTAAATACCACCCAGGAAAAGCAAATGTAGTTGCAGATGCCTTGAGCCGGAAGTCACATTTAGAGGATGAAGCTGAATCTTCTGGAGTGGATTCTTTACTTTGCGGGTTGAGAAGGCTCCTTATTGGAAGTTCGCAGCAAGAGGAAGTGATATCTTCAATTCTTGATATTCGGGTAATTGATTTTGAAGAATTGAAGACTCTTCAGAGAAAAGATCCGAAGCTGTTGGACATTAGAAAAAGGGTCAGAAAATCTAGAGGGCCGTTGCACTACAGTTTGGATAAAGATGGGATTCTTCGATTCCGAGATCGTAGAGTAATTCCTAAGGACTCGGAATTTAAGGAGCGAATTATGACGGAGGCTCACGCGGCTCCCTATTCCGTTCATCCGGGTAGCACCAAAATGTATCGGGACTTAAGGAAAAATTATTGGTGGGAAGGAATGAAGAGGGATATTGCCTTGTATATTGAGAGATGTGGCACTTGCCGTCAAGTCAAGGCCGAGCATCAAAGACCAGCAGGTTTGCTCCAGCCTCTACCTGTTCCTGAATGGAAATGGGATGACGTCTCTATGGATTTTGTAGTAGGCTTACCGAGGACTCCCAGTGGAAAGAACTCAGTTTGGGTAATTGTTGATCGACTGACTAAGTGTGCTCATTTCTTACCGGTCAATAATGCGGATTCTCTGGGAAAATTGACCCGCTTGTATGTAAAGGAAATAGTGAGACTACATGGGATACCCAAGAGCATAGTGTCGGACAGAGATCCAAGGTTCACCTCCCATTTTTGGAAGAGTTTGCAGGCGGCTTTAGGTACTAAATTAAAGTTTAGTACTGCTTATCACCCCCAGACAGACGGCCAGTCAGAGCGCACGATTCAAACTCTTGAAGATATGTTGCGAGCGTGTGCTTTAGATTTTCAAGGAAGTTGGGAGAATCACGTGCCACTCATAGAATTCGCGTATAATAACAGCTTCCATGCATCCATCCAAATGGCTCCTTATGAAGCTCTGTATGGTAGAAAATGCAGATCACCCTTATGTTGGGATGAAGTCGGGGAGAAGAAAATAATTGGACCCGAGATAATACAGGATATGCAAAATCAGATTCAGATTATAAGAGATAACATGGCTGCAGCGCAAAGTCGTCAAAAGAGTTACGCGGATACCAGGAGGAGAGAATTGTCTTTCGAACAAGGCGATTGGGTTTATCTTAAGGTCTCTCCCATGAAAGGAGTTAAGCGTTTTGGGAAGAAGAGAAAGCTGGATCCGAGATATGTTGGACCTTTTCAGATTTTGGAGAAGGTAGGGTCCGTCGCTTACAGAGTTGCTTTGCCAGAATATTTTGGGGATATACACAATGTCTTCCATGTATCGTCTTTAAAGAAGAGTTTTGGACAACAAGAGCCACGTTTTGTCGACCCAGAGAATATTCAGTTGCAACCGGACCTTACTTATGAGGTTGTTCCATCGCAGATCATGGATTGGAAGGAGCAACAGTTAAGGTCTAAAACGATATATCTGGTTAAGGTGGCCTGGGGAGATCCGTTAGCTCAAGATTTCTCCTGGGAGCGAGTAGTGGACATGAGGGAGCAGTACCCCTACTTGTTCGAGTGATGACGGTACTTTTTTTTAATCTTGGTTGCAGTTGGTTTTATGTGGAATTGTATGGCTTGTTTCAAGTTGGTGTTCGGTCCTGCAAATTTCGAGGACGAAATTTGTTTTAAGGGGGGGAGGATGTGATGACCCGCTTTTATGTGTATTTTCACTGAAGGGATATTTTAATTTAATTAAATATTTTATAGTACTTTTATTTTAAATTATCGAGTTTTAAATAGATTTTATTGGCTGTTGAATTTAAATTGTGATTTAATTTATTTTGGCTTGTTTTTGGTTTTAAAAATTTAAATAATTGGTTTTTACTAGTTATTTATTTTATTTTAGCTTATTGAAGTGTTTAAAATATTTTTAGTGGTGTTTATTTATTTATTTGATGTAGTGTTAATTTATTTTAATCGTTTTATGTTTTTTATACCGTTTTCGGCTGATCAGTCTTTGGACTTCCGACGTGAGGACTGGACCTCATTAATTTCCTTCATCTTTTTCTTTTTCTTTTCTTTTCCTCTTCTTTTTCTTTTTTCTCTTTTTTCTTTTTTCCCTTTTTTCTCCTCTCTCCCGCTCGGACTCTCTCTCCCCGCGTCTCTCTTTCTCTCTCTCTCCTCACCCACGCCGGAACCAAGCCCCACCCAGGCCCGCCGTTCGCCGGCGTCGTGCCCGACGCCACCCCTGCCGGTCGACTCCCCTCCGGCCGGTGATCACTCCCCCCAACTCCCAGCCCCAACCGGCCGGCCATTTGGCCGGAAAACGCCCAAAAAGCCGCACGGTTTGTGGCTCGATCCGCCGCCGTCGCTCCACCTCCGGCCACCACCTCTTCACCACTTCTTCCCCTACTCCTTGCCGACCTAACCCACCCATCCCCGGCCTCAAACGGTCACCGGAGCGGCTCCCACGAGCTCAACTCCGATTTGCCCTTTTTCCGCCCCTACCGGCGTTTTCGCCGCCACCCACGGCCAAAACTCACTTCCACTAGCTTCATAATCATCCTAGACCATTCCCTATCAATTTGGTGTCTTGGTTTGTCCCCGGTCAAAAGTGGGTCTCCTTGCCGACCTAACCCACCCATCCCCGGCCTCAAACGGTCACCGGAGCGGCTCCCACGAGCTCAACTCCGATTTGCCCTTTTTCCGCCCCTACCGGCGTTTTCGCCGCCCCTACCGGCGTTTTATATCATGTAATATTTTACTATGTACCTTTGAACCGTTTTGTATTTTATTTAAGAAAAAATTCTGGTACTTAGTTTTTGACTTTGCTATCCGCTGCGTATCTTCTTGTGCACATTTGTCGCTTGCACACACTTGACACTCTTCGATAGGATGGTGACCCGTGATGTCACCATCCGGGCGCCTCGAATTCCCCGTATCCGTACGTGGGGATTTTGGGGGCGCCACAACCATCCCAACTTATTACTATTCATAAAAAACTCAACTCAACTCAATATCCAAATGGGGCTTTAGCCTCACATGCACTCGCCTGTGTCCCAATCAATTTCATTAAATAAAACATGATTCATATATAAATAGCTCAACAAAGGATTTGGTTTAGAGTGACATAAGTCACTCGTAACTTGTATAATCTTATCTTATTATTCGATATTTATTACATTAACTTTGAGAACACACATCAAGATTAACACCCTGCAAGAAAAAACTAATGAATAATGGAAAATATGGTTTGTGTAATTGCAAGTGGAAGCAATAAGACAACCTCCCAAATTAAACCAATGCCCAAGGACTGTTGAAATAATCGCGCCTTAATTTTGCCATCCATACATTCCTACGCCTCCTGCAATGCATGTTCAGATTTGCAGAAGTTATAGCATAGATGGAGCTCCAACTTGAAAAATTGATATTGTCACCAAGCTTGTTAACAACAGTGGAAATAATTTCATCATCACCCAAATAATTACTGATAATTAGTTTTCGACGAAGTAATTCGACATCCTTTGGAGAGGTAATGAGATCATCCATGAAGCACACATAGTTGGTGATGTAACTGCCACTAATATCTCGATCATTGTATTGCTCATATGCAATTAGATTTCGTAAGTCTCTGTATGATCTTGTATGCTCAAAGGTGAAATCTCCATTAGCATATTGATGAACTTTATGGAAAACATGTTAGATTTCTCTGCTTTCTAAAACTTGATTCCAGCCTCAACAAGCTCTATGGCACTATGTATGTTCCAGTATTTAGTCTCTCTAAGAGCATGGAGATGCTTAAATTTCTTTGCCTTGTTAAGTTCGACTCCAGCCTCATGAAGCTTTTTTTTTTTAAAAATAAAAAGAAAGAAAACTCTTGGACCATTTCATTGAATTAAAGAGGAGATACATTGAGGAATATCCTCCATTGTTACATTTAGATCAGAAATGGAAAGATAATTTTTTGGTAAAACATGGGCTAACATATTGCCATTTCTCCTAACATGAGAAACCTCCCATATAGCAAACTGTTTCATCAAAGTTCTTGTTTCAAACATGAACATCGATGCACAACTACCACTTTCCTTGTCATCATAGAGAGTATTGATAACTTGCAAAGAATCACCTTCCAATATGACTTGTCTCAGGCTTAATTCCATGCCAAATTTGATGACTTGAAGTGCACCATATGACTTGGCAAGCAAGGGGTCTGGGAATAGATGCTTGTTATGTCTCATAGTAGTTATAATATATGCCCCTCACAATCTCTTACCTCCACTCCAACTCCTATTAGAATTTTCTACGTATTTATTGAGCTATCCCAGTTGATCTTGCACCAGTGCGGTGGGGGATGATTCCAAGCAGCAAGAGATGGGCAGACTTGGGTGGGCTTGGTGATTGAATTGTTGTTCTCTTCTTGTAACAAAGCAAGTGTAACTTGAGCTTCTCTTATTATAGAATTTGGATGCCTAAACTCATTGTTGAAGACAAAATAGTTTCTCCTCCACCAAATTCTCCGAGCCACTATAACAAATTCATGGATTAATGGATCGTCCATTAGGTGTAGGAGGGAGTCAAAAAGTTCCACAAAAGAGGAGGGGGATAGGAAGATTTTTTGCAATTTTTTAGAAGCTTGAAACCAAACATCCTTGGCTGAGACATAGCTCCATACTGCATGCACCACTATTTCTTCGTCCTTATGGCATATAGGGCATAGTGGGTGATCCACTATCCTTTTCTACTGCAAATTGGCTTGAGTTGGAAGGGCCTCGAGGCAAGCATTCCATAAGAACACCTTGTCACCAAGCTGTGCCTACAATTTCCATAGGTGTTGCCATACTTCCTTGAATTTGTTGCTGCAAGAAGCTTGGCCCATCTCTGCTTGATCTCATGCATTTTCCATGTGATAGGCACTTCTTACTGAAAAACCGCCATCCTTAGTCCCCAGGTTTTAGCCTGTCAACATAGTCAGTGTTATCACTCACTATGGTGCTAGAACTGCGATTTTAATCGTTTGAGATAGTTAGAAGTGTCAGAATACGTTATAGTCTACCCCACTAGACTCAGTTGAATATTTAGGATTTTATAGCCCAATAACCCATTTTCATAATTTTGGACGAAACGGCTGTTCAAAATTGTGAATTTATTTATAGGGGCACTTCGGAGTTGAGTTTTGGTAAACGGTTTTTACTGTAGGTTAATATGAATATTTAGAATTTTTCAATACTAAGTTTATTGTGCATTTTTTTGGAATGAATAGTAACCACGATAAGCGTACTAAGTGCAGTGTTTTCAAAATCACAGTGTGAAATGTCCAAATTAGGTTAGAGAAGTTTTATTTGGACACTTGGCAAGATCTTAGCCACACATAATGAATAGTATTAGATACTTGGCATAAAGAGGAACCATTAGATGGATTTATGAAGGAAATCAAGGTGTAAGATCATGTCACCTAAGCAAAACCCTTTTCATCTGATCAATCAAATTGAGCTAGATCAAAGAGGGTTTCAACCCTAATGAAACCATAAATGGTTGGAATCCAATTGAAACTCCAAAAACTTGGTTAAAACCAAAACCCTAAACGGTTTCCCCAAACCCTAAATTGGCCTTCAAACCCTTTTCGATCCAATTTCTAGCATTGTGTTTAATCACTTGATTAAATCACTTCCACGTGCTATTAATTTCTCAAATTCTTGTTATGACATTATTATCAAACCTTTTAAACCTTGGAAATTTGGTTGGGCCAAGAAAAATTAGATTTGGGCTTGATAGTATCTCAAACCCTAACCAAACCCTCTTTAAACCCCAAATTGAAGCCCACTTGGTTGAGGTCCACCAAGGCCCACGAATTTGGCCACCTTGGCAAGGCTTCTTGGGGAAGTTTCCTCCCCCACATGGAAGACCACTCACTGCCCTTGGCTGCACCCAATAGTGCCTTAATGAGATGGAGAACCCACCCCATCAACCTCCATAACTCACAGCTTCTGCAGGCCGTCCTTTCCCCTCTCTATTCTCCACTTTATGTCACATATCTACCTCCAATCAATGGTCATTCAGGTCCATATCTTCCCCCTACAGAAGTCTTGCATCATGCAAGTCACACTTACTTCCCTTTCATCACTTCTTCACCCCGTTCTTAGAGAGAAACCCAAAAGAGCTCTCTCGGGTAGATTTCGGTGTCTTCTTGTATGGAGCTTCTCGACCCTTTGTATGTATTTTCACGTGATAACTCCATCATAAAAGTTGTTCCTCTTTGAGTATAGTTTCTGTAGATATATTATTCGTATCATTACATGATTTGGTCTGTCAAAAATATTTTTAACCATGGAAAGGTCATTCTGGGCGTGAATCTGGAGAGTATGTTATGTTTTGGAGTTTTTGACCAAGCTAATGGACATATCTTGGTCCGAAAATTTTATAGAGTGTTTTTAGCATGTGTTTAAGAGTGTTCACTGAGTTTTTTTTGCAAGACTAAAGCTTTTGATGATAGATTTGCTTAGATCTAGAAACTTGAAAACTGGAAGTGGCAAAACAATTTTTATTTGGAGAAAGTTTGAATATTTCGAGGTTTGATCTTATTTTAAAGGCTTTGATATTTTTATATGATGATCCTAAGTCTCTTATTTTCATGTTAGGATATTATTTTGAAGGTATTTACTATTAGTTTCAAAGAAATGATTTTTCTATGCAAGAGGATTCCGGTTAGGCCTAAAATTTGATGTGTTTGGGTTAGATATATGTTTTATTGATTTTTTAGCCATGTGATTTCAAGTTTGATGGTTGGATCATATTTAAGACACATTCTTAAACCATGTGATGCTTTATTTCGAATATCTCACATTTCTAAGTCATTGATCAAGAGATTTATCAAAAGTAGTTGAGGAAAACGTTTCTGTTTTTGGACTAAGTGTAAAACCAAAAAACTCCAAGTGTTATTTTGTGATTTTGGTGACTTTAGTTGGATGATTTAAAGCATGGTTGATCTTAGGATGATGTTGTGAATATGTTAGAAGTAAGATTTGATTTTTTTGAAATTCTTGGAGATGTTTTGATCTAGGGTCAAAGCTTGTGATTCAAGGGTTTGGATCTTTTTACAAAAAGTTTGGTGTTGATTATTAGCTTTTTCTAAATAGATATTTTAAGTATAGTTTTAAACTTAGGATTGGACGGATTTTGTTGCAAATTTTTGGTTTAAGCAAAAGTTTTGAAGTTGGAAGGAATTGCAACAAAAATCAAGAGAAATAGCCTATGGATGTTTCGGCCATAGTGTGTTTTACATAGTTGTGATTTATTTTAAATCTTTCTGAGTTAATATTTGAGTTTAGGACAAAATTTACATGAGGAATTTAAATTTTGGAAATTTTTGGAGTTAGGATGTGAAATCCTTAAGTTAGGGGTAAAATGGTAATTTTCCCACATGTAGTGGGTAAAATGATAATTTTACTCCAAGTTAGCTTGTTTTCATGTTTCTAATTGTTAGTAATTAAATTTCTAACTTTTAGAATGACCGTTTACAGTTACTCATGTTTCGCACTTTATTCTCGTAGAACGTGACGATCGAAGTAAGTTAGCTTCCAAGTTACTCTCAGTTTACTGTGTATGTATGATGGGTAAGGGAAGTACAATTTATGTATGTATGTTATCATATATGTCATGCCATGCCACGTCATTACATGTTTATCTATTATACATGACTTATTCTGTCATGAATATTTATCTGTTACATAATCTATTCTATCATATATTATTATATGTTGCAAGTATGCCATGTTTAGTATGCCATATGTACATGTATGTCATATCATGTAATATTCACTATTGCAAGTATGTCATGTTAAGTAAAGAAGTCAGATCAAGTTTATGTTAAGTCAAGTTTCAGATCACGTTCAAGTTAAGTTATTCATGTCAATCACGACCCAAAGTGCTAGGATGGGGTAATATCCTAGTAGAACTCCTTTGTTTACGCTGGAGTGTCTAAATAGGTTTGAAATTTCCTGGGTTGACAAAGTACAGTCAACAGGTTGCGAATGGGGCCTAATTAGCTGGTCACCAGAGCGCGCCAGGCACTAACGCCGATGGTGCCATATTTTATTTTATGTGTATTCATGGGGCCACAACAACTGTGGAGCATACACTACGTGAGACACAGCAATTGTGACACGTAGAATACGTGGGGCTATAACAACTGTGGAGTACGTATTAACGCACTCACAGCTGGTATAGATACCTGTGTTGTGATGCGGTAATCGGCAGGGACGCACGGCTCTACGGGAACCGTGTAGCACTCATATGGTCATGTTATTAATCAAGTCAATTGAATAAGATTCCAAGTTCATGTCAAGAAGTTAAGAATAAGCAATCATGGTGACCCCATGAGATAAGAATAAGTTTCATATCAATTTCATGTTAAGACAAGTTTCAAATCAAGTTCATGTTATGTTATGTTATGCTCACGTACAAGTTATGTTCATGTTCACGTTAAGTTTCAAGTTCATGTTCATATCATGTTTATGATATGTTCAAGCTCAAGTTCATGTTATATTATGTTCATGTTCATGTTATGTTTCAAGTTCACGTTTATGTCATGTTATATTCACGTACATGTTATTTTCAATTTCACGTTCCCGTAATGTTATGTTCATGTTCAGGTTAAGTTTCAAGTTCATGTTCATATCATGTTATGTTCATATTTATGATATGTTCAAGTTCACGTTCATGTTATGTTATGTTCATGTTCATGTTATGTTTCAAGTTCACGTTTCTGTCATGTTATGTTCACGTACATGTTATTTTCAAGTTCACATTCACGTTAAGTTATGTTCATGTTCACGTTAAGTTTCAAGTTCATGTTCATATCATATTATGTTCATGTTTATGATATGTTCAAGCTCACGTTCATTTTATGTTATGTTCATGTTCATGTTATGTTTCAAGTTCACATTTTTGTCATGTTATGTTCACGTACATGTTATTTTCAAGTTTCACGTTCATGTTATGTTGCTAGTCTATGTTATGTTTTAAGCTCAAGTTCATGTCATGTTAAGTCAAGTTCAGTTCACATTTAAGTTCAGGTTATGTCATACTATATGTCAAGTTATGCTATGCTTACTTACGACTTTAATTATGCATTCATGTTTTTACTGTCATGCATGCATCATTAACTTGTGTGGGAGTTTCCTGTTAACTTACTGTGATTTGTAATCAAATCTCATTGTGGTAGTCCCAACTACCATTCGCCCCGAATGGTAGGCGATGTGTCAGGATCAGAGCAAGGAGCGAACATTGGTAGACTGAAGGAGGTTGACTAGACGCTGCAGACACGACACAGAGTTTACAACTTCCATAGTTAGTTTTTGGATAGTATTCTGGGCTCGTTAGTCGAGTTACTCGACCGAACTTCCTCAATAGTGTATTTTGGTAATGTAAATATGGAGGCTGGTCACCCATGTTTTTGAGGTTACTGTCTTCTAAGACTCGTACTGAAATCGTGGATATTTATTTTGTTAAGTATGCTTGGATTACGATTTAACTATTTAGGATATTATAAGTTTGGTGCATAGTATTGCTTAAGAAAAAAAAAATTTTTATCCGCTGCGAATATTGCTTAATGCTAGATGCATGTTAGGAACATTGCATCTTATATGTCATGAACGGGGGCAAGTAACCTTGTGTTGCATGTCCCAACGCTTCATATGTCCGTTCAATCCTAAGCGGAATTTGGGGGCGTCACAGGGGGGTATCAGAGCAATACGTCTCTGGGTTGTAAATCCACATGTCCTTAGGAAATGCACCAAATACTACATTTGAAATTTTAGTCTCCATTAGGCTTGAATTTCTTGAAGTATAAGAGATAGTCCGTGGTTTTTATAAGTGCACTCGTGTATTTTGAGAAGTGACACATGACTCTTGGTAGGATACCTTGGAACCCTGATAGAGACATCAATCAGGAAAATCAGAATTCCCCGATGGATGGAGGATTAGTTGAAGCTGTACGCCTACTGACTGAGATCCTTAGACATCAGCAACAGCAGCAAGTTCACTTGCCCATTAGATTGTAAGCTGTCACTCAGGGAGAAATGATGCTAACTCCTTAGGAACTGAAGGAGCTGGCGTCATCACTAGTATTTTACTAGGACCTCTTTATTGTTAAGCTTAGTTAAATTTGATTGGATTGCAATTGATGGTATTAGTGCATTACTATTATTTTGGGTAATGACAAGTTATTAAGGTTTGTAACTTGTACGCTGTTGGATTTAAGTGAGTCCCTGTTGCTGGTGATTGTGGTTTTGCACGAGAGTTCAGTTTGGAAGTCAAATTGTTACCCAGTTGATAAGTGTAACAATTCTCATTAGGAGTATTATTGTTCATACGAGTGTAGATATATTATGCCTTTCAGTAGTACGAGGAACGGTATTAAAGGTTGAGGAATTATATTCTGTGTATTTGGAGTTGTTTTGATTTTGAGGACCCAATGGTATTTGTTTCCGGAAGAATAAAGTATTTGGAACAACCTTTGGCCTTAGGAGGATTCATTTATGATAGTAGCTTTATCCAGCCACCATTAAATGGGTTTTTGTGAAGCACTGTGTTTGTGGAGACATAGATTGCCCTTACATTGGAGACCAATATATGGGAAGTAAAATCTTAGTCTTGAGGATTTACTAGGAACATATCCTTCTATTCAGAGTCAGAATAAGAGGCAGCTCATGATGGATAGATGAGCTATGCCAATCATAATAGAGAAAGCCTTAAGTTTAGGTTAATAGCTGATTGTTTATCAAGGAGTCAACTAGGAGGAGGAATGATTTGTTTTAATTATGAAGGAGTAAGCTAGTCCTAGGCTGACAGGTTTCCCTGAGGAAATAGAGAAAGTAAATTCAGTTGTGTATGGATTAAATTCTTCCAAATCGAATTGCACGAATACTTGAAGTTTTAGATTTAAAGAGTATGCTGGTATGACTTGACCTACTTTGTGGAAGGGTTCTAGTGAAATTTTGATTAGAGTGAGAAAGTTAAGGAATGGCAGAATTTAGTGGTATGTATATATATATATATATATATGGTGAGTAACTCTTTAAGCAGTAAGGAAAGTAGTGATTTCACTTAAGCAAGAATTTAATATCGTAGAAGGTTAGTTTAGAACTTATTAAGTTTAGGCAATAATCTTTGTGATCGTTATAGATAAGATTAGTTTGGACTACGAGAGGAAGGAGTTACCTCATGAAGAACGTTATCCGCTGATTCACTCAACTACGTGGTTTGATTGGGAAAGCTTCAAAGTGAGGACAACACAGGATGGAGCTGAGTCCAGCAGAGCAACAGAAGAGCACGCCGCAGCTGCCAACACTGAGCCTGCAACATCAGGATCATCTATGTCTTCAACTCACCACAGACGTTTGCTAGTAGAGGGCAGGAGTCAAAAAATGGTGATGAAGAGTTCGTGCAGCCCCCCACCAAGGTCATTTCGACAATGTGGTCTATGATTAAGAGGACAACGTGTTTTACTACTTACCCCAACACACCATGCCGTTGGACATCGATGCACCTCTATCGGATACGACCAATGACGATACATCCAGTGCTAGACAGTAGTTTTGGTAAGCAACATCTTCTTTTGAGCGTGTTTTATGTTTGTATTTGCGTCGATTTCGAGGACGAAATCTTTTTTTTAGGAGGGGAGGATGTAACAGCTAGAAATTCAATGGTAGAATTTCTATAGACTTGAGGAACTTCGTGAAAACTCCATAAGTTTTCACGAATCGGCTAATCGCAAAAGTTTTAGCCTGTCAATATAGTCAGTGTTATCACTCGCTATGGTGCTAGAAATGCGATTTTAATCATTTGAGGTAGTTAGAAGTGTCAGAATACGTTATAGTTTACACCACTAGACTCAGTTAATTATTTAGGATTTTATGCCTCAATAACCCATTTTCATAATTTCGGACGAAACGGCTGTTCGAAATTGTGAATTTATTTATAGGGGCACTTCGGGGTTGAGTTTTGGTAAACGGTTTTTACTGTAGGTTAATATGAATATTTAGAATTTTTCAATACTAAGTTTATTGTGCGTTTTTTCGGAATGAATAGTAATATCGATAAGCTTACTAAGTGCAATATTTTTAAAATCACAGTGTGGAATGTCTAAATTAGGTTAGAGAAGTTTTATTTGGACACTTGGCAAGATCTTAGCCACACATAATGAATAGTATTAGATACTTGGCATAAAGAGGAACCATTAGATGGATTTATGAAGGAAATCAAGGTGTAAGATCATGTCACCTAAGCAAAACCCTTTTCATCTGATCAACCAAATTGAGCTAGATCAAATAGGGTTTCAACCCTAGTGAAACCCTAAATGGTTGGAATCCAATTGAAACCCCAAAAGCTCGGTTAAAACCGAAACCCTAAACAGTTTCCCCAAACCCTAAATTGGCCTTCAAACCCTTCTCGATTCAATTTCTAGCATTGTGTTTAATCACTTGATTAAATCACTTCCACATGCTATTAATTTCTCAAATTCTTGTTATGACATTATTATCGAACCTTTTAAACCTTGGAAATTTGATTGGGCCAAGAAAAATTGGATTTGGGCTTGATAGCATCTCAAACCCTAACCAAACCCTCTTTAAACCCCAAATTGAAGCCCACTTGGTTGAGGCCCACGAATTTGGCCACCTTGGCAACGCTTCTAGGGGAAGTTTCCTCCCTCACATGGCAAACCATTCACTTCCCTTGGCTGCACCCAATAGTGCCTTGATGAGATGGAGAAACCCACCCCATCAACCTCCATAACTCACAGCTTCTGCAGGCTGTCCTTTCCCCTCTCTATTCTCCACTTTATGTCACATATCTACCTCCAATCAATGGTCATTCAGGTCCATATCTTCCCCCTACAGAAGTCTTGAGTTGTGCAAGTCACACTTACTTCTCTTTCATCACTTCTTCACCCCATTCTTAGAGAGAAACCCAAAAGAGCTCTCTCGGGCAGCTTTCTGTGTCTTCTTGCATGGAGCTTTTAGACCCTTTGTAAGTATTTTCACATGCTAACTCCTACATAAAAGTTGTTCCTCTTTGAGTATAGTTTCTGTAGATATATTATTTGTATCATTCCATGGTCATTGTTCGGTCAAAAGTATATTTAACCATGGAAAGGTCATTCTGGGCGTGAATCTGGAGACTATGTTATGTTTTGCAGTTTTTGACCAAGTTAATGGACATATCTTGGTCCGAAAATTTTATGGAGTATTTTTAGCATGTGTTTAAGAGTGTTCATTGAGTTTTTGTCAAATGACTGAAGCTTTTGATGATAGATTTGCTTAGATCTAAAAACTTGAAAACTGGAAGTGGCAAAACAGTTTTTATTTGGAGAAAGTTTGAATATTTCGAGGTTTGATCTTACTCTAAAGGCTTTGATATTTTTATATGATGATCCTAAGTCTCTTATTTTCATGTTAGGATATTATTTTGAAGGTATTTAATATTAGTTTCAAAGATATAATTTTTCTATGCAAGAGGATTCCGGTTAGGCCTAAGATTTGATGTGTTTGGGTTAGATATATGTTTTATTGATTTTTTAGCCATGTGATTTCAAGTTTGATGGTTGGATCATATTTAAGACACATTCTTAAACCATGTGATGCTTTATTTCGAAGATCTCACATTTTTAAGCCATTGATCAAGAGATTTATCAAAACTAGTTGAGGAAAAAGTTTCTGTTTTTGGACTAAGTGTAAAACCAAAAAACTCCAAGTGTTATTTTGTGATTTTGGTGACTTTAGTTGGACGATTTAAAGCATGGCTGATCTTAGGATGATGTTTTGAATATGTTAGAAGTAAGATTTGAACTTTTTGGAATTCTTGGAGATGTTTTGATCTATGGTCAAAGCTTGTGATTCAAGGGTTTGGATCTTTTTACGAAAAGTTTAGTGTTGATTTTTAGCTTTTTCTAAATGGATATTTTACGTACGGTTTAAACTTAGGATTGGAAGGATTTTGTTGCAAAATTTTGGTTTAAGCATGAGTTTTGAAGTTGGAAGGAATTGCAACAAAAATCAAGAGAAATAGCCTATGGATGTTTCGGCCATAGTGTGTTTTTCATAGTTGTGATTTGTTTTATATCTTTCTGAGTTAATATTTGAGTTTAGGAAAAAATTTACAAGAGGAATTTAAATTTTGGAAGTTTTTGGAGTTAGGATGTGAAATCCTTAAGTTAGGGGTAAAATGGTCATTTTCCCACATGTAGAGGGTAAAATAATAATTTTACTCCAAGTTAGCTTGTTTTCACGTTTCTAATTGTTAGTAATTAAATTTTTAACTTTTAGAATGACCATTTACAGTTACTCATGTTTCGAACTTTATTCTCGTAAAAGGTGACGATCGCGGTAAGTTAGCTTCTAAGTTACTATCAGTTTACTGTGTACGTATGATGGGTAAGGGAACTACAATTTATGTATGTATGTTATCATATATGTCATGTCATGCCACGTCATTACATGTTTATCTATTATACATGACTTATTCTGTCATGAATATTTATCTGTTACACAATCTATTCTGTCATATATTGTTATATGTTACAAGTATGCCATGTTTAGTATGCCATATGTTACATGTATGTCATATCATGTAATATTCACCATTGCAAATATGTCATGTTAAGTAAAGAAGTCAGATCAAGTTTATGTTAAGTCAAGTTTCAGATCACGTTCAAGTTAAGTTATTCATGTCAATCACGACCCAAAGTGCTAGGATGGGGTAATATCCTAGTGGAACTCCTTTGTTCACGCTGGAGTGTCTAAATAGGGGTGAAATTCCCTGGGTTGACGAAGAACAGTCAACAGGTTGCGAATGGGGCCTAATTAGCTGGTCACCGGAGCGTGCCAGGCACTAATGCCGTTGGTGCCATATTTTATTTTACGTATATTCATGGGACCACAACAACTGTGGAGCATACACTACGTTAGACACAGGAATTGTGACACGTAGAATACGTGGGGCCATAACAACTGTGGAGTACGTATTAACGCACTCACAGCTGGTGTAGATACCTGTGTTGTGATGCGATAATTGGCAAGGACACACGGCTCAAGAGGAACCGTGTAGCACCCATATAGTCATGTTATTAATCAAGTCAATTGAATAAGATTCCAATTTCATGTCAAGAAATTAAGAATAAGCAATCATGGTGACCCCATGAGATAAGAATAAGTTTCATATCAAGTCCATGTTAAGACAAGTTTCAAATCAAGTTCATGTTATGTTATGTTATGCTCACGTACAAGTTATGTTCATGTTCACGTTAAGTTTCAATTTCATGTTCATATCATGTTATGTTCATGTTTATGATATGTTCAAACTCACGTTCATGTTATATTATGTTCATGTTCATGTTATGTTTCAAGTTCACGTTTATGTCATGTTATGTTCACGTACATGTTATTTTTAATTTCACGTTCACGTTATGTTATGTTCATGTTCAGGTTAAGTTTCAAGTTCATGTTCATATCATGTTATGTTCATGTTTATGATATGTTCAAGCTCACGTTCATGTTATGTTATGTTCATGTTCATGTTATGTTTCAAGTTCACGTTTCTGTCATGTTATGTTCACGTACATGTTATTTTCAAGTTCACGTTCACATTAAGTTATGTTCATGTTCACGTTAAGTTTCAAGTTCATGTTCATATCATGTTATGTTCATGTTTATGATATGTTCAAGCTCATGTTCATTTTATGTTATGTTTAAGTTCACATTTCTGTCATGTTATGTTCACGTACATGTTATGTTCAAGTTTCAGGTTCATGTTATGTTGCTAGTCCATGTTATGTTTTAAGCTCAAGTTCATGTCATGTTAAGTCAAGTTCAGTTCACATTTAAGTTCAGGTTATGTCATGCTATATGTCAAGTTATGCTATGCTTACTTACGACTTTAATTATGCATTCATGTTTTTACTGCTATACATGCATCATTAACGTGTGTGGCAGTTTCTTGTTAACTTACTGAGATTTGTAATCAAATCTCACAATGGTAGTCCCAACTACCATTCCCCCCGAATGGTAGGCAATGTGTCAGGATCAGAGCAGGGAGCAAACATTGGTAGACTGAAGGAGGTTGACTAGACGCCGCAGACACGACACAGAGTTTACAACTTCCATAGTTAGTTTTTGGATAGTATTCTGGGCTCGTTAGTCGAGTTACTCGATCGAACTTCCTCAATAGTGTATTTTGGTAATGTAAATATAGAGATTGGTCACCCATGTTTTTGTGGTTACAGATTTCTAAGACTCGTACTGAAATCGTGGATGTTTATTTTGTTAAGTATGCTTAGATTATGATTTAGCTATTTGGGATATTATAAGTTTGGTGCTTAGTATTGCTCAAGAAAAAAAAAATTATCTGCTGCAAATATTGCATAATGATAGATGCATGTTAATAACATTGCATCTTATATATCATGAACGGGGGCAGGTAACCTTGTGTTGCATGTCCCGACGCTTCAGATGTCCGTTCGATCCCAAGCGGAATACTACATGAGACTATGAATCTCAGTAAGTAACCAACCAAACAACTCACGAGATAAAAATACATTAATGCAACCAACATGTATGCATGCACATGATGAAACATGCATAAGACGAAAACCATCATTTTCTCATTTGCCCCGAAACATGACATTAAATACCATTTGTCATTTTCCCAAAAAACGGCCCAAACATAACCAAACTATTTTTGCAGAAAATGGTACTCGTATCCATTAAATTACAAACTACCATTTCCCTGAAAAATGGCCCAACATATCCATTTATCGGACACTGTAGGCAAGAATTGCAAGTAAGACTCCATCACCATCCCTGCTTACCACCATCCCTACTGTGTGTACCGTAAGCGGGAATCACAAGTGGGACTACCACCATCCCTACAGTTAGCGCTGTAGGCGGGAATCGTAGGCGGGACTACTACCATCCATGCTTACCAACATCTCTACCGCGTACACCGTAGGCGGGAATCACATGCGAGACTCTATCACCATCCTTGCTTACCACCATCCTAGCAATTCATTTTTCTTCTCTTTCATTCATTTCAATCCATTCATTACAAACATACCCAAAATCCTCTTTCACATGAAAACCCAGTTTTCATCCTTAACATATGAACATGCATGAACATATATTAGTGCAAAAATATATTCAAATCTCATAAAGTTCTTTGAAAAATTACTTACAGATGTGAAATATAATTTTCGAAGGATCAAGGTGGTACCAAAGCTGACAGCAAAATGACAGAATAGTGTATATCGAATTATGGTCGTGGGTCTCAAGATGCCAAACTTTGAATGAGGACAAACAAACACTTGGGCTGGCTAGGTAAGGGGTTAGAAATATTGGTGAAACTAGTGGTGGTGGTTGTTGGCTTAGGTGGCGGCATGGGCGACAGTTGGAGACCAAAATTCCCAAATTAGAGATGGTATGGCATCAAGGTTGGCGGATTGGGGTTGAGGAAGGGTGGGTTAGGTAGCTGGGAGGTTGCTAGTAAGGTGGTGAAAGAATGGCGGCCAATGGTGGTGGCACGGAGGCTATCGGTGGCGCGGGAAGGGCTGAGAATGGAGGGGGAGGGTCGCCGACCGATGAGGAAGAGGATGGGAGGAGCGGTGACGACTATAGGCATCGGACAAAAAAAAGGGCCCGGGGAGGGGGGAGGAAGGATGTCACGTGCGGGAGGAAAAAAAAGCTGAGGAAAGAAGGACGAAAAAAAAGAAAGAAGGAAAAAGAGAAAATGACAAACGAAAAAGATGGGAAAAAAAGGGAGAAATAAAAAGGAATGGAAAGAAATAAGATCCAGTCCTTTCAATCTGAGTCTCAAAACTGATCCAATGAAAATAATTTTAAAATAGAAAGTTAAATAAAATATTTTAAACATAGTGACTAAATAAAATAAAATAATAAAAATCCAAGAATAAAACAACAAAATAATTTAGAATAAAGAGCAATTTAAATAATGAACAATATTTAATGACAAGAAAACACATTAAATTAAATTCGCAGTTAAAAGTCTTAAAATAATACCACGTAAATCATCTAAAATTTAAAACAAGAAAGCCCATAATCTTGATTAATAAAATAATTTTTTTAATTAAAATACACATAAATACAGGATATCACAGGAAGAATGCATTCAAGTGGAGTGTAGAAGCAGAGCAAGCTTTCAAAATATTGAAGGAGGCAGTCACTAAGCCATTGGTGCTAAGACTTCCAAATTTTACACACCCATTAATGATTGAATGCAATGCAAGTAGAACGAGGATTGGGGCTGTTCTTATGCAGTTAGGATTGGGGCAAGGTCTTGTAGAAAAGGGAGATTGTTAACGTGCTCAAGGGGATTGATAGTGGAAATGGGAGAAAGTTGGGATCTTGGCACTTTGGATGAGCAAGGAGATAGAGTTCGTGAATGTGAAGTGCAGAGGCAGCGTGTAAGTGAAATGATATTATCTGTGGTGAAACAGCATAGTTGGAGAGGAGGAATAAATGGGGTCGTTTGGGGCCTTGTCATTTAGAGTCATTTGTTGTAGCCCTAAATGGCACAATACTTTATGGTTTTAATATGTAGCTTTTATTTGTATTGAACTATGTGTTTTGGTATAGAAGTTAGAGGGTCATTTTAGTCCTTTATGCAAGAGTCTGTTAGGGAAGGGGAACACGAGTACTTAGTGGGGGAAAATGAAAGTAGAATCATCCTTGAAATTGTCAGATCCTTTTTGGACGTGTATGGAGGTTAAGGGTGCCTCGAATCATCCCTGCCATTGACTTTATGAAATACTAATTTCCTTTATTCGTTTCTTCCATCACTCTTGCAGTACATTCCATCTACCTTATTGCAATTCACTCCTATTACTTATAATTACAACCAACGTGTTAACACATTGCGGTGGCTAGAAGGTGTGGGTGGAGGAAGATCAGCCTAGTCTCGATATCAAACAATGGCAATAGATGGCGGCGGTGGGGTAAGGCTTGGGTTACAACGGCGATCCATAGAGAAGGGGAGAGATGGGATGGGGTGTTCGGCGCAGGGGAAAATCATAGGAGTGGAAGGGGGAGACAACGTGGAGAGAGAGAGAGAGAGAGAGAGAGAGAGAGAGAGAGAGAGAGAGAGGTGGTGGTGTTAGGGTTTTGACTCCCAAGGGCAACAATGATGTCGTATCGTAAGGTGGTGGGCTTATCTTCGATCTAAGGCTTTGGGCCTTGTGGACTGGGTGTTATAGTCCAGACTATAACGATTCGAAGTCTGGATCAAAGCTGGGTAGTAGTCTTTAAACTAGAAGAGGTCAAAGTGCACCAAATGAACTTCTGTACTACGATGTCCAGTCCGGATGAGAATACCATAGAGAGTCTCAGTAAAAAGGTAATTGCAAAGAACGTAAAACCGGTGCTAATCACATAATTGCCAGGAAGATACCCGTTGGTGATAAAATTATTTGCATGGAGTTTCTCATTGGCAAAACTTGTTTAGTAATGATGAGAAAACTGTTGCAAATACCCATTATTAACTTTTAGTATTATTACATTCAACAACACTTATTTTGTTGCAATTACATTCTTATTTGCTTTGATTTAAATTTTATTGAAAAAACTTGTTATTTGCAATGAGTTCTGATTCGTTAGAATTACAATGAGGCAAGGAAAAAATTATGGTTGGCAATATGTGTTCTTATTTGTGATGATCATGCGTCTTGGTTGCAATTATAAGAACTAACGTTAGGAAATCTACGTATTCTTATTTGCAACCAAATTACGGTTGTTTCGAAGATGTATTTTTTGTCGGAATTCAAAAAAAAAATATCGTTGGAAAATAATTTTATTGTTGATTTATGGTTAGTACCAACAAGTATTTGCCGTTTGCAATTTTCATTATAAATCTAGTATTTCCAATATGACATTTTTAATCGTTGCAAATGATGTATTATTAACAACAAAAATAATGTTCGTTGCAAATGTTCATTGTGAAAGCTCGACTCTGTTGTAGTGATATCTTGGCCACAACCGGATTGAGCTTTTGGGTCAATTTCCAAACTTTCTTTTTTCTTTTTTCTAGTTTCTTTGTACAAACTATTAGTGATTAGCCAATATGAAACCTGGCCCTATTCATTCAGGAGGGTTTTTTTCGCTCGGTCTGGAACCGGATAACCCGGATAACTATTAGACACTACAACAAAAATTGGATTTAGTGATAGATGAAACTGTCACAAGAAATGAAAAAAATGTCACAAAATACATTAGGTGATGGTTATAAACAGTCATCACGACCGTCTCGTAATGTGCATCACAGAATACATTTGGTGACAATTTACTATACAAACGTCACTAAAAATATTTTTGGTGATGGTTGGTGATGTGCCGTTTGAAATAATGTTTGAACTTTTACTTTTATGTGACGGTTAGAATCTGTCACAGAAACTTACGCTCGAACGTAAAATATAACGTTCGAATGTAAACTAGACAAATTGACATCCAAATGAGAGAATGTAACATTTGTTGATTATAGTTCGAACGTATCATATTTATGTTTGAACGTTTATACGTCTGAATGTTACGTTCAAATTTAGATTCCAACGTAAATGCACCAACGTCTGAACGTACATATCATAATGTTCGGATGTTCATTGGAATGTTAAGAAACTAGAGTTCGAATGCAAGAAGTACGTTCGGAGGTTTGGAACGTTAAACGTTTAAACATTTGAACGTTATTTTCATTTGATGGTGTAAACGTTCGAACGTTTTGTTATAGTTTTGTGTGGTTACATTCAAACGTATGTTCGAATGAAATACCGTTCAAACGTATTTTATTTACATTCAAACGTACATATCAGAAATACTAAACTCATCCAATTAATAAACATACCAATTATACCAATTGTATCATATTACATAACATATTTAACAACCAACAATGTTTGCAACTGATTTCAAATTATATATTAAAAATTTAATACACTAAGAAAATTCATTTCTTTTTCTTTCCTCGTCCACCACGATTCTGTTGCAATGACATAACACGCTCCATTTGTAGCATCATCTCCAACTGCACTTGCTCTTGGACCTCACTGTGTATTCTTTCCTCCTGGTCTCTTTGTTGGTCCTGCAAATGCGTCTCTAAATGAGACTGTCGCTCTAAGAGGGTTTCCAACTCTTGCTGTCTGGACCTCATAACTCATTCTCACGTCGTGCAGCTTCTAAATCTTTGGTAGGATTATTAATTTGTGAAGTTGATGAAGTTGAAGAGGATGAACCGGAATGCTTGAAAGATCGTCCCAAACCTCTTGCCATACTAGAGTTGGGCCCGAGCACTTGTGTGAAAATGTCAATGTCACTAGGAGAGGATACCCCGGAAGCTGACTGCATCTCCATCATTTTTCCCTGCAGTTTGAAAGATCAAAACATACAATAAGTAACGTATTAAAAGAAATACAAATAAAAAATAATTTAACCACATGTTAGATAATTTATTTAACAAAAAGAATACTGCTTACATAATTAATTGCAGCGGCAAGATCCATCCACTCACTATGCTCATTAATGTGAGCAGCAACATAGGCATGAATGGGGGAAAAGTTTTCAGGATCATCACGTTTCTAACAAAACGACATTAGCAATTTTAAAAGGATAGTGTTAGTACTTATATAAAGAATAACAGGAAAATAAATAAATTATATAGTTTATTTATTACCATTTTTTCAGCAAGACGATGGAATGATCTTGAACCAGGACGATAGTGAATACTCAAAGCGGATCTATTATGTGCATGTGAAGAACTTAAGTGCTATAAAATTAATTAAGAATGTTAATTGTAATATATATATACATATAATATAAACAACAAATATAAATGTAAATAATTAAAGGAAATAAATCTAGAATACCTTATATTCTAGAGATGCAAAAAGATCACAACATTTTATCCAATCGTCTAACTTCATCTGCTGGAAAGGGGACTGTGCAGCCTTTTCAAATGTCTCAAACTTCTTGAAGTGGTCATGACATCGTCCCTTGTGACGTCGGAATAGTGTAGCCATTAACTCATTCACAGTTCTCAAATCCTCGCTACGACCAAAGTCGAGGTCAAATTCATCCTAATTATAAATTAATTACGTCAAAAATATGATATACTAATCTATGTGAAAAAAATGAACTGTCAAAGTAAACTCACCAACACACGACTTTGAATGTGTTCCTTAATCTCATTCGACACATCTCGCCAGGAGCGCACATAAAATGGAGCATAGGCTCGAACTACTGTGCCAATATAGGAGGACAGCGCTATTGCACTATCATCCACTCCTCCAATCGAATTATTAGGAATTGTGACTTTTAGTTTGCCGTGCCTTCAATTTTTCTCAAGTGAGATGCCGCATGTATAGCCACAACCGTGATAAGCAGATGCATCAACTAATAGATAATAGTATAATTGTTATAGTTATATAGCTATTGAGACAAAAGTATTAATTATATAATTAATTATCAACAACATTTCCTTACTAGTAGGTGTCGACTGTGCATCGTTCTCTATACTGTTAACTTCATCTTCAGGAATGGACTCCTCAGGTGGGGAGTCCTCAATGAGTTCAGGACTTGGACTTAGTGGAGGAGGCACATTTCTTCTTTGTCTTTTTGGCAACATACTTGAAAATGATTATATATACCAAAAAATTTAATTAGAAGAAATTAATTTTAGTATAAAATTCTATACTCACCTATATGAATAAAGTTTTTAGTACTTTTAGTCTTCATCTTGGGATGCATTTTCCATGCTTGTTTCATAATCTCTCTCTATAACATCTTCGTTATCATCATCAACCTCTTCTTCGTCCTCCTTATCCACTTCTATACTTCTTCTTCTGACTCTTCTTCTTGAATTAAATGATCATTTAATATGGACGGGTCGAGATGGACAAGTGGGACGTCATCTCTACATAAGGGGAGCAACTCGAGTGCACCGAGGTCAACAAATAAGTTAATACCCCCTCCATCTTCCTGGTAGGCCTCTACAATCGGAGTGTCATCTTCATCTCCACTATTATCGTAATCTGCACTCGTTCCTACTTTATATATATTTCGAGGGACAAATTTTTGTACGACTCACCAAGTTATCTCTCCACTATCTTCATTAGCACTTTTAATTGGATTAATCAAGTAATAGATTTGAGTAGCTTGACAAGCCAATATGAATGGATCATTTTCATACCATTTAAATGCAGTATTGATACTCGTAAAATGATTATCCCAATATATCAAAACCCAACCACTGCCTAGATCCCACCAATCACATTTAAAGACATATGTTATAGACCCACCCAGATATTTCAATCTGATAATATCACGAATGACACCATAATAATCAATCTCATTTGTTCCATGACTCCCCTCGACCAACACACCACAGTTTTGAATCTTTCTATTATGTTCACGGTCCAGAATATGGAATCTATAACCTCAAACCGTGCATGCAGTGTATCGAAGTGTTCTATTTGAGGGACCACGGGCCAATGCAAACAATTCAAAAGAGACTGATTCGGGATCACGAGCACGTTGTTCCAAAATCTAACAATTGAAATAATGTTATTTATTAAATATTACCTAGAGTTAAAACTTTCATAATCTAACATATTATATAGAGTTTAGTTCATACACGTTGTTTAAACCATCCAGAAAATTCTTCCTCGTGTCTTGCCACTATATTCTCTATGCCTTCCGTCTTAAGTTTGTCCATGTTCTCACTGTATATAAGTGTAAAATCATATTATTTTACGTAACAAAAGTTATAGTTAACCTCATTCAAACTAGAATTATTTAAACCTTTTACAACGATATACTTGAGATAGTGATCAATCTCCTGACAATTATTTAGTATGTACCACCGAACGTTACCCAACTCTGTATCAAGTAAATTGTAACCCGTTTGTGCACCTAAGGGTCTTACACTCTGAGAAAGCACTGATAGCTCACGAGGAGGAGGAGCAGTAAGATCAGCATTTCGCTCTTGACGATTAAATCGTGTCTCAACACCACGAAGATATAAAGAGCAAAATGTTAACCATTCATCGTGTATATAGGCCTCTTCTATGAACCCTCAGCTCTGGCTTTATTTTCAACAGTGCGCTTTAGTCGACCCAAATATCTTTCAACTGGATACATCCAACATAACTGGACCAGTCCACCCAACATTATCTCTCGGGTGGAAAGATCTACTCGAATTTACATAGTATAGTAGCAATGTCTTCTTCCAGTTTCTGCAACATATCTCGAT
Source organism: Carya cathayensis (assembly GCA_011037825.1). Classification (NCBI taxonomy): domain Eukaryota; kingdom Viridiplantae; phylum Streptophyta; class Magnoliopsida; order Fagales; family Juglandaceae; genus Carya; species Carya cathayensis. The sequence continues at coordinate 56,030 of QGSO01000898.1, read as the reverse complement.
TTACTACTCGAGCACACAAATCCTTAAAAAACATACATAGTTCAGTTATGGCGACACGTAAGATAGATGTTAGCTTCCCACGAATTGCCACCGGTAATAACTTCTGCAAAAATACGTGATAGTCATGACTTTTCAATCCACCAATTTTCCAATCATCGGGGCTTATGCATCTACTTATATTTGAAGCATAACCATCTGGCAGCTTCACACCTAGCAACCATTTGTAGCAGTCTATCCTCTCCTCCCTTGTCATCGTAAAACATGCATGCGGCATGACCACCCTATCACCTTACACCCGTAAATGCAGATTATGTTTAATTCCCATTATCTCAAGATCTTTCATCGTCTTAATTGTATCTTTCGTATTTTTATTAATGCTCATCAATGTACCCAGTATATTATCACAAATATTCTTCTCTATGTGCATTACATCCAAACTATGTCACAACATGCAGGATGACCAATACGACAAGTAAAAAAAAAAATACTACGCTTTGTCCAATTCAATTCTGCTACGCCTCGTTTTCTCTTGTTCTTTCCCCGACCTTTGCCAAAATTGTTCGCTGTCACATGTACCAATTGTTCTAGTATCTCTTCCCCAGACAACTCATTTGGCTCAATTATATCCTCTACTCGCCCATCAAACTTAGCGGATTCTGTTCTCCATGCATGATTTGTTGGTAGATAACATCGATGACCTATGAAACACAACTTTATATTTTAACCACTCACTAGTAGTTTCTTTATTACACGTTGGACACGCTAACTTCCCTTTGTACTCCAGCAAGAAAGATTCCCATATGCCGAAAAGTCATTTATCATCCACATTACCGCAGCATGCATCTGAAAAGTTGTCGATGTGGATGCATCATAAGTTCTGATGCTTGTTTCTCATAACTCTTTCAGCTCTTCAATTAACGGCTGCATATATACGTCAATGTCATTCCCAGGTAATCTCGGGTTAGGGATAAGTAAAGTTAACAAAAATTTGGGTACCTTCATACACCTCAATGGTGAAAGATTGTACGGAATCAATACTACAGGCCAAGTGCTATAACTTGTACTTATATTCTCAAAAGGGTTGAATCTATCGGTTGTGAGTCCCAAGCGCACGTTCCGAGCTTCTATCCCAAACTCTGGATACTGATTATCGAAAGATTGCCATGCAAGTGAGTCAGCTGGGTGCCTCATAAATTCGTCATTATTAACTCTTTTCTCCTTGTGCCACTTCATATCGTGAGCTGTTTTCTTACACATATATAATCTTTGCAACCTAGGTCTCAATGGGAAATATTGCAAGACCTTAACCGGCACGCTTTTCTTACCCCTCCACCTCGACTCTCCACATACAGGACATGCTTTCCAAAATAAAACACAATCATTCTTGCATGCATGTATGGACTTATATTCAAACCCTAATCCCTTTCTCAAATGTTTCGCTTCATAAAAGTTCTTCGGCAATGCAGACCCTTCGGGAAGCACCTCGTTAAATAAGTCTAATACCATATTTATTGCTTTGGTTGACATCCCACACAACGACTTAATGTGAAGCAACTGCACAATAAACGACATTTTGGAATGTTTTGTACAACCTGGATAAAGCTCGTGCTTTGCATCTTCCCACATTGCAGGAAAATTTTCAGAATCATTCCCTCAGCCACTTGAGGCATTGTCGTCAACCTCATCCATAAACATCCCAGCTCCAATATCACTCAACACCTCCTCCATTTCATCTCACTCATAATCATCATCCACGTGCTGCAAATAATTTGGACAATCGAATAATCCATCCGCTGATTGTGCATACGGCTCACCATGTAGTACCCATCGAGTATATCCCAAATCCATATCGTTCACAAATATATGACTTTTGGCTTCATCCAACCCTATCGCACACAAATTTTTACAACCTCAACATGAACACTTAATGTAACCATGACTATCAGTAGTGGCCCTTGCAAAATCAATTAAGGTTCTTACTCCATGCGCATAGGGTATGTAATCCTTTCCAAGTCTATCACCTAGATGCATTCAACTTTTATCCATTTCTAAAAACATCTATCTATTAGTAACATGTAGTATACTATAATACACATGCTTGTCATGCACCCATTCGAGATTATATTATCCATATTGCACAAGTTCCGTCACTCTACTACTTTCCATGTTAGTAGAAATTTCGGCAGCACCTCCCCATAGTTCTCCAAGTATACATGTTCATCATCAACCACTTATTGCTAGCCCGGGGAGTGCCACTCCAGGCGAAGGAGATGATGCTAAACCAGATCAACCCCATCAACATGACCACACACCATCGGAGCATTGGACAGGGGAGAGGCTCAGCTCGGTGTCAGTCTAGTCCTATATCAAATCTTGTTCCTCCGACCGAGTCTGGGGCCGGTGTTGCTCTCCTATCTGTGAGTAGTAGTCAGCAGTCGACGGTTGCATCTGCAATGGATGTGCGACCTGCTTGGGTTGATGTAGTGATGACAAATATGAAGGCGCATATAGACCGACAGATCGATAGACAGATTGCGCATATAGATCAAGCTATCGCACATCTTGCACATCATGTAGATGTGCTTATAAACAATAATGGACAATATTATTGTTTTTATTTTCGACATATGTAATGGACAATATTATTTAATGTATGTATTGTAGCTTAATTTCTACTCTCAATTTTCTTTAATATTAGCTTATGCAACCTTAGTATTAAACAAATATATATTATGGTTAATTTCTGCAAATTAACATATAATGTTCAAACTTTACAACTTTAATGTTCGAACTTTGGCGTTAATAATTTTTACGTTCGCACGTAAGTAGACTTAACGTTCGAACTTTGGCACTAAAATTGTTTACGTTCACACGTAAATAGATATAACGTTCGAACGTTAAGGTGTCGTGCGAACAAAATAACTGAAACGTTCAAACGTTAAAAAATTCTTGTCCAACATTTAATGACAGTTCCATAAACCGTCCCAGAAAATACATTTTAGTGACGATTTGGAGACCGTCACTAGTTATAATCCGTCACTAAAAAGCATATTTGTTGTAGTGAGAAAAGAGTTGTCTCTTTCTTGACTTCTGTCGCATGTAATCATTAATAGTTAAGCTGGCATCCTGAAGTGCTGGTACTCATGAGTTGCTTCCAAAATTCTAATTTCTAGCGTGGGACTTTGAACCAATTCAACAGCGTTTTGCTCGAAATGTAATGATGGATTCTTTGGTAAAAATTGAGAAACTAGGTGTGTTTGGTTTTGATCATAAGTTGTGCTTTAATAATTGGAGTGAATTCGTTTGTACAAGACTGAACCGGAGAGATGAAAGCACCGTCTCTGGTCTAAACTTGGCTTGAGTCATAATGAGAATTTAATCACAAATTAATTTTTTTTTAAAGTCTTCCAAATATTTTCCTATTTCAATCCAAACATCTTAATTTTAACTTGCAAAAGATAAATATTTTCATAATCATATAAACATTAACGTTAGACAAAAGAATGCAGACATTAAAATACTTCACAATACTTGAATACAAAATATACCGCTATAACTTTTTATGTACAATTTTCAATTACATGTACTTAACTTCACAGAAATTATTTAACTATGTACACCTCAAAAAATTTCGAAGAAATTATTAAAAAAGAAAGAAAGAAAAACGTTGGCAATGTGGCATACCAAACACAAGTTTATATTAAAAAAAATAAAAAATAGTAATGCGCCGATTCAGTGATTGATCAACCCTAAAAGGGGTCCTAAAAGGGGTGGAGGTTTGCAAGGAGGGACTAGCTCAAGTTATGGGGGCACGAATTTGATGGTGATGCTAAATAATATTTAGAGAGGGCTACCGAATTATATGTGTCACTACAACAAATATGGCTTTTAGTGACAGATTATAAATAGTGACAGTTTTCAAACTGTGACTAAAACGTATTTACTGTGACGATTTGTGAAAACTATCACTAAATGTTGGGCAAGAATTTTAAAACATTCGGACGTTTCACATAATACGTTCGCACGTCACAATAACGTTCGAATGTTATATATATTTATGTGCGAACGTAAAATTTTTAGCGCGAACGTTCGAACGTTTTATCTAATTACATGCGAACATTAATATATTAGCGCCAAGGTTCGAACGTTATATGTTAATTTGCATAAATTTACCATAATATATATTTTTTTAATAGTATGGTTTGGTAACGTTATATTACAAATGACTTTCAGAATTGCTGGTATACAAAAGATCGAAACTCCTCAGTCAATGTTTCAACCTTATTGTTTAGCACATCTACATGATGTGCAAGATGTGCGACAGCCTGATCTATATGCGCAATCTGTCTATCAATCTGTCGGTCTATATGCGCCTTCATATCTGTCATCACTGTATCAACCCAAGCAGGTCACACATCCCCAGCAGATGTAACTCCCGGCTGCTGACTAGTACTCGCCGACGGGCGAGCAACATCGACCTTAGACTCGGTCGAGGGAACAAGATCTGGCGTAGGACCAGACTGACGCCGAGCTGAGCCTCTCCCCTGTCCAATGCTCCGGCGGTGTGTGGTCATGTCGATGGGGCTCATCTGGTTTATCATCATCTCCTCCGCCTGGCGTGGCACTCCCCGAGCTAGTAATAAGCGGCTGATGATGACTCCGTACGGGAGATTATCCGTGGTAACGATGCTAGCCTCGTAACGGATCCGCTCAAATATAACAAGGGACAAGTCAATGGGCTCACCAGGTGCCAAGCAAATCAGGAACTGTGCACGAGCCCGACTGAATGTGCTCTTATGTGCCACCGAGTCTACATTTGTTGCAACAAAAATGTGCAACATGCGAAAGAAAGGCAGCAGCTGATTCTGGCTGAAGGAGTTCGACCTATCGAGCTTCGTGCGGTCCGTGCCAGTGAGGATGTAGAAATCCTGGTCCCGCTCATCATCACCAACCTCAGTAGCAATAGGATCGCCCTCGGGTCGATCTTCTTCATGACTGGGCATAAACTCAACAGGGCTCGAAGATGAAGCAGAAGCGGCTGGATCTGCCTTGAATATGCTTGGGGAAAATGCAGCTGCTGTGTCACCAGCCTGAGTAGCTGTCAACTCAGGTAGTATACGCGGAATCTGGAGTAAGTCGGCGATAACATCCACCGAGAACTGAAACTGTACACCGCGTAGTTCGAGAGTATGGGATGATGCATCGTTAGGCATGGTGGCCATCCCAATGTAAAACTCTCGAACCATTGAGGGGTAAATCTTTCCCCTCAATGTGCATATGGGGCCCCATCCTTTGGTGACGAAGACATCTCTCAGCGTCTTTTGCTCCAAGTTGAGCTCATCAAACTCATTAATGAGGATTTCTCGTTCCCCCATAACAGTTCGTGCCCCCCGTCGAGCAATGTCCGGATTGCCTCCATCCCTCCCTTGCTTCCTTGTCGTCATATACTGAGCCGTATCCTAAAAATTAAAAAAAAATATATAAGTTATATAATATTTTAAAAAAATGATTAGAATCACAGATACATACGTATTATGACATATATGGATTATACAGAAAATTAAAATATCATCCTTATAAATTTACATAATTTTGACAGAAAAATAACTAATTAATTTCACATTTTCAATATCTAAAATAATAATAATAAAAAGAAACAATATAGAAAAATTTTAACATGAAACGTTCGAACGTTATTGAAAGCACATTCGCACATTAAACAACAAAACTGTCACGTGCGAATTTACAAAGATGATATGTTCGGACGTTTTATTGAACGTATTATTCAAACGTTCGATAAAAACGTACGAATGCGTTCATTACGTCCGAACGTATGGTGTAAACGTTCGGACGTAATGAATTTGAACCGTCATACGTTTGGACGTTCTTGCTAGCCGAAGAATACCAACGGTTTACGTTCGAACGTTTAATCCAACGTTCTTTTAAAGCGTTGGATAAAAACGTTCGCACGTTAAAATTTTACGTGCGAACGTAAAGAATACTAAAGGTCACACGTTCGGACGTTGTGTCGTGACGTCCGAACGTTACGACACGGAATCGCTGAGTCGACTCAGCCATTACCGAAAGCTTCGAAATGCATGTTTCGAAGCCACAAACAACCAAAATAAGCATCTACTAACAATGAGGAATGTTTTTATGGTCCTATTTTATCAATTTACGGTGAATGGTGGCCCGAAATGCAACTAACAATAACCAGCCTACGGTTGGTTTCGAATTTTTGAAACCCACTGATTAAAATGGTACTATATAGAAGAGGGAGAGGGCACATTGCCTTTTAGTGACAGTTGCGGTGGCGTTTGACGACGGTTGCGGGGTCGTGCGTGGCGGAGAGGAAGAGAGAGTGAGAGTTTTAGTGCGAGAAATGGCCTGGAAACCATCGGGCCTGGCTTTATATACAGTTAACGTCCGAACGTTCATTAATTAACGTTCGAATGTTACATATATGTGCGAACGTTTTGTATTATACGTTCGGACTGTGATTACCCGCTTTTACGTGTATTTTCACTGAAGGAGTGGTTTTAAATTAATTAATATTATAGTGCTTTTATTTTAAATTATCGGATTTTAATTGGATTTTATTGGCTGTTGAATTTAAATTGCTGTTTAATTGATTTTAGCTCGTTTTTGGTTTTAAAAATTTAATAGTTGGTTTTTGCTAGTTATTTAATATATTTTAGCTTAACGATGTGATTAAAATATTTTAATGGTGTTTATTTATTTATTTGATGTAGTGTTTAATTTATTTTAGTCGTTTATGTTTTTAACATCGTTTTCGGCGGATCAGTTTCTGGATCCCGGAAGTGAAATTTGGACTTCATTTCTTTTTCCCTTCTTTTCTTTTTCTCTTTTTTCTTTTTCCTCTTTCCCTTTCCTTTCTTCTTCTTTTCCTTCTTTTTCTTTCTTTTCTTCCTTTTCCCCCGTTTCTTCCCCGTGCGCCGAACTCCCTCTCCCTCCCTTCTCTTTTTCCTTTCCGTCGACCCCTCTTTGGCCGGCCATATCTCCGCCGTCCGGTGGAGGTGTCGTACACCACCCCCGCCATTCTCTTCCTCTCACGGCAGACTACAACCCCTCCAATTTTCAGAGCCATCGGACCCACCGTTAGCCGCCACGAGCCCCTCGAAGTCGCGGCACCAACCCAGTTTTTCCTCTGTTTTTCCTTTCCGCGCAGCCTCCTTCGACCGCCCATATCTCCGCCGTC